>JAODAL010019564.1:0-71693 GCA_025379985.1 Phyllomedusa bahiana
CACAAACTTAATGGTGGAATAGTGGCCCAAAAAAAGGTGAAGAGACTTTGAGTTCAATATCATCATAAGAAGCATCGCCTCCAGTTTGCAAAAAGTCAGAAAATTGGACAATAGAAGATTGGAATCAGGTGAAAGTTAATAGACTAGGCTCTGATTGGTGCACATGGGTCTGGAAGAGTCAAGGAAAAAAGGGAATAACAGATCGAGAAGTTAAAGGAACTGTCAATTCGATGGAGGGAGCTTAGATAACTATTTGCTACTAAAAACATGTTTAAGTTATGTAGCCTTATCAAACTATGGGTCCAGTCTGATGGCAATATTGAAATCAGGAATTAAATATTCCTTCAGGACAGATTGGATCATGCCTTATGGATTCCAAAACCTGTATTAGTTGTGGAAACAAAGCTTAAACATTCCCTACCCCCTGCCTTCATCCACATTTTTTCCTGCCCTTGGTTGAACTTCATGGAATTATTTCTTTTTCAACTGTACTATGTAACTATTATCAAAACACACCCTTTCTAATATGGTCAGATTTGTTAATACTAGACAATGCAAAACTTAGACTATATGTATGATAAATCTGGCACATGTTTAGACTTTTTTATCTAACTTTACACCATTTATTATTTGGCTTAGTTTATGCCATCAATTGTGCCATGCTCTTTCACCAAAGCTATACCCATTTGTACTATGTAAGTAAGTATTATTCATATATAAAAACACATAATAAATGAGGTGCTAAGCATGTATGACAGTATTTGACTAAATTGCAGCAGATATCTGGAGCAATTGTTATAGTAAACCCAATGTTTTTTGTCTTGGACAAATGGCATGAGTTTTTTTTACAAGCACTTTTGTGCATGTTTTTTAATACAGGCTATTTTATGTGCATGTTTTCAGGCATTTTTTAATTCCTATGGCAAAGTTCATATGGAGAGCATAACTGTTTTAGAAACATACTCTATAGGCCCAAAAAATGCCACAGAAATGTTAGTAGAGTATTTTATAACTCCCTATTGCCTTTTCACATACAACATTGTATAAAAAAAAAAAAAAAAGTTTTTATTGCAGTTTTCAAAGCCAAACACAGAAGTGTGATGAGCCAGAGGAAGAAATACAGCTTTTTCTTTATATTTCAAATGTCTTTTGAATCCACTCAAGCTTTGGCTTGATAACCTGCCTTTGAGTGATGTCACACAATTTTTTTTTTTTTGGGGGGGGGGTGGGCATGTCTTTTGAAGCTTCTGATAGGTTTAATGGAAACATCTGAGTTAATTAGAGATACAGCTGTGGATGTATTTTAAATCACACCAGAAACACACTGCTTCTGTGTGTAACATTATGAAAAGTCTAAAGAAATCAGCCAAGATATTAGGAAGAGAATTGTGGACTTACACAAGTCTGGATCAGCCTTGAGTACAATTTCCAGATACTTGAAGGTGCCTTGTTGATCTGTACAAACAATTATTCGCAAGAACAAATGAGAAAGGAATGTCGAGCCATCATACCTCTCAGGAAGGAGACGGGTTCTGTGTCTCAGAGATGAACATGCTTTGGTCCAACATGTGCATTTCATCCCAAGAGCAAAAGCAAAAGGCCTTGTGAAGATGCTGGCAGAAACTGGTAAGATTGTGTCATTATCCACAGTGAAACGAGTACTGTATCAACGTTGGCAGAAAGGCCACTCTGCCAGGAAAAAGCCATTACTCCAAAAGAAACATAAAAGCCAGAAAAATGTTTGCAAATGCACACAGGAACAAAGACCTACATTTTTGGAGACATGTCCTGTGGTCTGACAAAACTAAAATTGAACTGTTTGGCCATAATGACCATCATTACATTTGGAGGAAAAAGGGAGAAGCTTGGAAGCCTAAGAACACCATCCCAACTGTGAAACACAGGGGTGGCAGCATCATGTTGTGAGGTTGCTTTGCTGCAGGAGGGACTGGTGCACTTCACAAAATAGATGGCAGCATGAGGAAAGAAGATTATGTGGCAACGCTGAAGCAACATCTCAAGACTTCAATCAGGAAGTTAAGGCTTGGGCGGAAAAGGGTCTGACAAATGGACAATGACCTGAAGCATACTGCCAAACTGGTTACAAAGTGGCTTAATGACAACCAAGTCAAAGTTTTGGAGTGTCCATCACAAAGCCCTGATCTCAATCCTATTGACAATGTATGGGCAAAGCTGAAAAGGCAGGTGCGAGCAAGACAACCTACACACATGGCTCAGTTACACCAGTTCTGTCAGGAGGAATGGGCCAAAATTCCTACCAACTATTGTGAGAAGCTTGTGGAAGGATATCAAAAATGTTTCACCCAAGTCATATAGTTTAAGGGCTACCAAAAACTAATGAAATGTATGTAAACTTTTGACTTTGCAGAAAGTAATAAAAATGCCTTAAAAATTCTCTCTCTCTCGCATTATTCTGGCATTTGGCAAATATAAAAAATTTGGTAATCCTAATTGACCTGAAATGAGCAAGGTTTATTCTGATTTCATGTCAGATAGTGAGAAAAACATGCATATGTGTCTTTTTATATAGTGTATGTAAACTTCTGGTTTCAACTGTATCAGAGAATCCACACAGTAGTGGTAGATAGCAGAAAGCCACCAACTTGTTATTTCCTACAGTGTTTTGCACGTGAATGGTCCCCCTCATCTTCTAGAGCCTACAACAACAGCCATAGTTGCTATGACTATAGTTACGCCCAAGATGTCACTTGATATCAATATATGGCAGTTTAAATATTCTTTCACTTTTATGACTAATTTATAGGATTTGGGATTATATTCATGGTAAGTCATTAAGACATATTAGAAAATTCAGATCTATGTGGTTCTGTCTCAAACTTTCACTGAACCCAAGAATTAATCATAAAGATTAAAATATCGCTAGCTGAGGCATATTCCTTTAACCATTAGGCCTCGTTCACACGGCTTATTTTGCCGCGGATTGGCGCCGTACTGCGCGCCGGATTTGCGCTGCAGTACGGCGCCAATCCGCGGCAGCAATTACGGTAATCCACTGCTCTCATAAAGAACAGTGGAATCCGTCGCTCCTCCCCGCTCGGCGAATACGCCGCAGGGGGAGAAAGTGACATGCACATTATTTACGGCGCGTACGCACTGTAGATAATGCATTGTCTACGGGGTCGGGAGCGGCGCCCCCGACGCGCTCCGGCCCCGCCCCCGTCCCGCCACTTATTCACGGCGGATTTGTGAGCTCAATATGGCTCACAAATCCGTCGGGAATAAGCCATGTGAACACGGCCTAACAGTCCCCAGATTTTTACAGACTTTCAATGGTATATAAATCTGCATTGAACAAACTGTTACACCCCTCAATCAGTCTTCTTAGCTGGCATGCTAGTGTGTCAGTATCCACTTTGTTTCTTACACCAAAGAAATCGAAATAAGCACTGCTCTACCATGTAGTGTTTGAAACGTGTTTATAGAATTGTTGAAGGGCAGGTTTAAATAGAGTTGAAATGGTAAAATGACCAGATTAATTTCTACCTACTATTAAACCCACATGCACATCTGTTTTCAAGAAGCCTCTATAACTTTTTACAAGATCTATTTGGTCAGATTGTTTCAAGGGTGTTGCCATTTGTTTAGCACAACACTAGATATATATCCAAACAATTGTTTGAGAAACTAGATTTAGCCTGTGGCGTAGAAAAATAAACCAATGCAGATGTGTTCCTGCCACATGTACTAATGCCAATATGGATAGTCTAAGCACGAAAAAATTAGGTAATACAGACAACTGAATATCAATAGGTAAGTCAAAAATAAATCATTCAAAATTTTTATAATACAATGGCTGGGACCCCTGTTCTATGATACACAGTTTTAAATCATCATTTCAGACATTCATAGAATAAAATGATAATACTTTGGCTGCCTCCTGCCACCACTAGAGGGAGCTGAGATATACTGTACATGTTAGGGAATTGTTAAAGTGGCTGCAAAATGATGACTGTAATTTATATACTTTAATAGTGCATAAAAAGTATAGCAGAGAGAGACCTGCTCTGGCAAATCTTGCCCGTCCATGCATTATATTCAAAGCAGATTCAGGGAAAATATGTGGCCAGTCATGGCTTCCACCAGTGATAAAAGCTGATCACTTGTGGTTGGAGAAGCTGGCTTTCATTTGAAAAAAGGATTCTCTTTCATTGGGACAACTGCTATCCAGCAAAAGCAAGGAAAATGTATGGTTGGCTACAGCTTTCTCTGGTTATAGCAGTTAATTGCCAGGAGTGAGAGAAGCTGGGCCCATGAAAATCAGCCAATTTCCATGCTGGCTTCATGAGAAAACCTTTGTGATAAAGATTTAAGTGATGGCATAAAGAAAGATATGCTATCATTTAATAATCAGTGAGGGTTAGTCCTATGGGACACTTACTGATCCTGAGAACCAAGGGTCTGAAACTCTGATTCAACACTGTGCAGTTGCACTTCAAGCCACCGTTCTGTGCAGGAAACTACAGTTGGCCCTATTTACTTAGGTGGCACTGCACAGCCTGGTGGAACCATTCTGCATATGGAGCAGACAGATGGATGGTCACTGCACCTACTGCATGCTAAGTTGCATCTTCAGAAAAGACTGATGATTTGGAAAGGGTTGCCTTCTCTGATGAGTCACATTGTCTGCTTTATCAGAAAGAGAGAGGGAAGAGTAATGCTTGGTAACCAAGAGAAACTTGTGTGTCTTCAGAAGAGAGAAAATATCCCTTATTTCCTCAACAAAGCAAAATAAAGCAATTTATTTGATAATGGTCTTCATTTACCTTTCCTTACATTTTAAAAGCTAATCATTGTAGTAAGAAAACCCCTTTAAAGGGAATGTGTCGCAATTTTGTTTCTTTCAGTAATGTGTGTGTTTCAATCACTTTTTTATTCTCAGTTATATTTATTTTCAGTGTGAGCTTGTAGAGACAGTTATTAATGATTCCTGTTTGTAAAGAGCACTGCCCTCTTTAGAAGCAGTTTTGTACTGCATGTTTGCACGACACACGACACACAGGAAACAGCTGTAAAACAAACACTGAGCATAAGGAAGTGACCTCAGCTCTGCTCTAGTGTTCATAGCTATAGGGTGCAGGCAGCCATGACTGTGGAGCCCAGAGGATGTGTCCTCGTTCGTAATAAAGTGATCGTGCTTTCGTCGCTAATGATTTTTATGCAATTCGAGATTTTTTCGCTAATAAAGTTCCCTCACTTCTGACGCTAAAAATCTGGTTTTTTATGGATTTTGTCGCTAAAGTCCTTTTCTTTACATATTTTGGCGCTAATAATGTTCTCTCGTTTCTGACGCTAAAAATATGTTTTTTACGGATTTTGGTTCTAGAATCCTTTTTTTACGGATTTTGGCACTAGCATCCATTTCTCTACGGATTTTGGCGCTACAATCCATTTCGCAACAGATTTTGATGCTAAAATCCGTTTCTTTACATATTTTGGCGCTAATAATGTTCTCGCTTCTGACGCTAAAACTATGTTTTTTACGGATTTTGCCGCTAAAATCAGTTTCTCTACATATTTTGTTGCTAATATCAGTTTCTTTACATATTTTGGTGCTAGTATCGTTCTCTCGCTTTTGAAGCTAAAAATACGTTTTTTATGGATTTTGCGCTAAAATCCGTTTCTCTATGGATTTTGCCGGTAATATCCGTTTCTTTATGTATTTTGGCGCTAACAACATTTGCTCGCTTCTGACGCTAAAAATAAGTTTTTTTACGGATTTTGGTGCTACAATGTATTTCTCTACGGATTTTGGCGCTAAAATCCGTTTCTCTACAGATGTTGGCACTAAAATCCGTTTCCTTATGAGTTTTGGCGCTAAAATTCGTTTCTTTACATTACGGATTATTATCTCTTGTTTCTGATTCTAAAAATACGTTTTTTTTTAAAGATTTAGGCACTACAATCTGGTTGTATACTGATTTTGAGGCTAAAATCATTTTCTTTATGGATTTTGGCACTAGATTCCGTTGCTTTTTTGATTTTTCCGCTAATGAAGTTCGATCACTCCTGACACTAAAAATACGTGGTTTTTTTTCCGGATATTAGCGATTTAATCCTTTTCATTACTGATTTTGGCAGTACTAAAGTTCCCTCGCTTCTGATGCTAAAAATAAGTTTCTTTACAGATTTTGGTGCTAGAATCCTCTTCTTTACTGATTTTGGCGCTAATAAAGTCATCTCGCTTCTGATGCTAAAAATGCTTTTTTTAACGGATTTTGAGGCAAAAATACATTTTTAAATGGATTTTGGCGCTTTTAAAGTTCTCACTTTTGCCGCTAAAAATACGGTTTTTACGGATTTTGGTGCTAAAATCCATAAAAAACAGATTTTTAGCGTCAGAAGCAAGATAACTTTATTAGCGCCAAAATCCGTAACAAAAAGTATTTTAGCGCCATAATCTGTAAAATGACTACAAGATTACATATAAATGCAATAATGTGCTTTCCATTCCATTTTGTAGGGGGGAGTTACATCCAATGGCTTGATTTATTCAGACATTAAAAACCAGACTTGAAGACAAAAACACACCAAAAAATGCAAATCGAGGCAAAAAACTGCCGTTTTTTCAGCTGCTTTTGACAGGCAGTGGATAGAAAACTCAGTTTTATGAAGGGTTTTAGGATTTGGTTTTCAGGTTGATTTATGTCCACTGCAGGGGAAACAGAGCCTGATGTTCATATGTGAACTAAATGAATATTAGGTCTTAGGATATGAGGACTTGGCCCTGTACCTGTGGATACCTTCTGGCAGGAATGCAGACATATACTGTGGCGTTCCTTTCGAATATCCATAGTGAAATAGAGTTAAATGTAATCACAATTTCACTCTGGTTTTTCCTATCTCAGCTATGGATACACAGCAGCTTTGTATGGTGTCCTCAGTCACCAACAAAATGGTGATTCAGTGGCTACAGAGTCTACAATCCACCTCCCCCCCTTTTGCACACAGGGGAGAGGGAGGCGTGGGAGGTCACAACCAGACCAGCCCACATTTACAGCACGCTGTATTATATCCTGTTTGTACATGATGTAAACTTTTCTTTTCTTGGATGTGCTCCCTCTGGTGGCTAAGAGTGGGAAATATTGAAAATTATTATGCACTTTTTTAAATATTTACCACAAATTGAATGAAAGAAAAAAAATATACTAAAATTTAGACAAAAATGAACACACACTATTTCATCAATAAAAATAAAATACAATTTGATGACAGATTCCCTTTAAAGAAGATCTGATAGGGAGAAGTGAGAGGGAAGAACATAAAATCTTCTACAGGTGACCATAAAACTTAGCTTAATAACTACAGATCACTAGCAAATAATTGGCAAGTAACAGCTGTCAAAAAAAACAATACTCTATTGAGAGATGTACTATAAGGAGGAACATATGTGAACAAATCTATCATTTGATTGCAGATATTTTTCAGTAGGAATGTTTCCTCAGTGATGATAATGTAAAATTTCATTGTTGCACTTTTGCAATACATTTTACATATTGACATCAGTTTAATAAAAGTCTCTTCTTTCAGATCAATTGTATTGGAGGATGTGGGAATGGACATCCCATTTGATACAGCAGAAATCAGACCAGGTAGGAGAATGATACAGCGTCTGTTTTTATTGCAAATATGGTGTTAAATTATTCAACACGTCATCTGGAAAGTTACACCTAGTTTGTTACCCAGTGGTGTGGAAAATTATTTATAGATTTACCAAGCGAATCAACTAACGTTACTTGTAAAAAGAAAAGCAGCATGGTTTTCAGTTACATCACATAGAAGAGACCTGGTGCCTTACTTTTTCAGCTATTGTGTTGCTTAAACATTTGAATAACTAATAGGTTATTATAAAGTGTTCAGAAATTTGTCCTGAAGTTTTAAATACATGTAGCAAGTGTCGCACAAAATTTCATATTTCCCCTTTTTTTATTATTAGGCAGCTTTCCACCACTGTGCAGCGAATCGAAGCATATCATCAAATCTAAATCTTAAATATGTACTTTGTTTGAATCAAGGATACAATTTATAGCATTCAGATTAGGCCTTTACATAATATTTCTTGGCCAATTAGATTGGGTGATGACCATAGTGTCTTAGAAGTAAAATTCAAGACACTATGCAGGAAAGTCCTAAATGCTGGATAAAGCTAGCCTCCATACACATTCTCTCAACCTCTTAGCTTACTTACCTTCTCTGAGCACATTTTTAAGGAACCCTACTGCCAATAACCTCAAGAAATCAAGCCAAATATTACTTTTTGTCAACATCAGTCACAGCTTCTCATAAATAGCTTTTCATAGAGAACAATTATTCCCATTCAGCCTTGGAACTGAGCTGCTTTCAAGCAGTGTAAAGCTGATATTGAGAAATGTCAAATGTACACAGTCTTATCGAGAAACCTCCAATGAAACAAACCAGGGCAGGAGTTTGAAGCCCACGTTTACTAGTCTTAGCTTTACATACTCAGAAACATTAGGATGGAAAATAAAGTTATTCATTTAATTTGTATTAGGTCATGGCTCTATGGTGTATGATGAATCATCTTAATAAAAAAATGCACTTTTATAGATGAAGTATAGGGATGTTAAACAGTAAAGAGGAGATTGTGCCAGGTGCGAAATTGTATTATGTCTTAGTATGCTTATGTTGCTTAGCTTTACTCATTACTAGATGTCAAGACAAAACCTCCACTTCAAAGCAGTTTAAATCAGTTAAATCAGACAGCAATAAGGTAGTGTAATTGGGTTTCTTGTGGAGTTGGCATATTTTAGGGCATATGTAATTACATAAAGGGGTGTCTTAGGAAGACAACCCTTGATTATATGCCATATCAGGGCATATGAATGTTATGTAAAAGTAGTCCAATTAGTGGAGCAATTAAAAAAAAACACTCTTATTTTGGCAAACCAAATGCATCCATTCATTGCAAGGAATGCTTTTTATTTGATTGGCCACCATGCAATACTATATTTTCCTTGCAATCACTGCTGTGAAGATGTATAAGAATGGCTGCCCACGAGTGTTTTAATAACTCTGAGGTTTTTGTGGTTACATAGTTACATAGTTTGTAAGGCTGAAAAAAGACAGACCTCCATCCAGTTCAGCCTATTGTGCTAAAGTGTAGATCCAGAGGAAGGCAAAAAACCCCATGAGGTAGAAGCCAATTGTCCTCATTTTAGGAAAAAAATTCCTTCCCAACTCGAATCTTGCAATCAGAATAAATCCCTGGATCAAAGATCTTTCTCCAGAATCCTAGTCCTAGGTTGTTTTTTTTATTCATTTTTGTTGTCAGGAGGGGTTCCAAGAGGGATGGAAAATACAAAGGAAAGACTTATTCTTCTCTTTCTTGTTGTAGCTACTTTTGGATTTGGCTTAAAAATTCTGTAATGTTATCTTCCAAACAATGCTGTGTGTGCATAGTACATGACAGTTTCCTAATTAAGGAAACATTTTATACATATCAAAAAATGGGTCAGGATCTTCTCCATGTAGCATCCATTTATGTGCACCTTTGAACTTCAATTTATATTTTTCACCTAAACGGGCACAAATATATTAAATTTATTTTAATATATCTTTTTAGGGGTTGGAGCTCAATCATTAGGTACGAGACTCTAAAACGCTTTCATAATCCCTGGCATAAACACAGAGTTCATTGATAAAGGTCTAGTTGTTGGTAGCTACTGCTAGAGGGTGCTAAATTGTTGGCTTTGAACTCAATAATAAAACAGTAACCATTAAACTCCTCTTTGTGGTATCTTCAGAAAGGCAGGCAGAATAATACCATTTTTTTCTGTGTACTGAAAATATAGAAACCCAGAAATTCTGATGTCTAAATAATTAATATATACTGTACATAAAAGGAATGCTTGACTTGAAAATAAGATGATGTTAAAACATGGAAATTTACTTACTAACTTAGTAACAAAAGCAAATCTTGAAGCATTTATGACATCTCTAATGAAAAAATAACAATGCACCACATGTCATACATTATTTTACAAACTGGAACATGTCCCATCCAGTTTTATTTATTTTTTTTCTATTAATAGCTACAGTAGATACAAAAATTAATAAAAACACTTCATTTTATGAAAAGAAAAAAAAAACAAAAAGTACATGCTTCAGTCTCTAAAATTATCATATTATTTACTTAACCTGGTAAAGGTTGCAAACAAACAACAAAAAAATCATGTCAGAATTGCATTTTTTTGTTCATCCAGTTTCAGAAATGATACAAAGGAAGGACAATAATGACTAATATACACAAACACTATATAGGATGTAAACATAAAAATATAGGGGGACATGTATGAAAACTGTCTAAGACTTTCTTTCTTGCCCATAGCAACCAATCAGAGCTCTCTTTTCATATAGTGCTCTGAAAAAATGAAAGCTATGGGCAAGAAAAAAGTTTTAGACCTAGACAGTTTTCATACATGTGGACCATAAAACATGGGGAGACATGTATGAAAGCTGTCTCAGTCTAAGACTGCCTTTGTTGACCATAGCAAAAATCAGATCGCCCCTTTCATTTTTTCCGAGCCTCTGATTGGTTGTTATGGGCTACAAAGAAAGTCTTACTGCTAGACAGTTTTCATACATGTGGCACATACTCTTTAATAATACATTTAAAAAATATGTGAATAAATGCAAAACAAAAAAGGATAATAATAATGATAAATTAGCAATTAATATTTCCAATCAATAGATGTTGGTTAAAGAGAACAGGTTACAAAATAGGAGAAGAAATGCGGCATGAAAATAAACCCTATTGAAGCTCTACTTGGTCTATATAACCCTTGGCCTATAACTACTCAAACCTAGGAAAACTACCCTGATAAGGGCAACCCCTTCAGGGAACTTACCCTGTTAAAAACTGACCCCCTCGCTAACCAAATATGGATCACAAATGGTCCCTAAAAAGGTAGGGGGCCATAATCAAGTCCACTAACCCTATTAGGGTAACAATAAGAGCCAAAAAGAGAATTGTCTAAAGGTCCCATAAATCCAAATAAGGGTAACAGTAGTTCACTGAGAACAAGTATCTAACAGTCCCAACATTCCATGTTTCTATGTAAGTTACACATTTCTTCAGGGGACATGATGTATAATAGAAAAATTTCGCTCATCCTAGCTCAAAGCATACATTAAACAAAGTGCACAAGGTATAAAGTATGAAAAAAACAGTTGCAAAGAAGTATTAATGTTTTGAATATCTCCAAAGCAATTCTCATTAAAAGTAATGTAAAACACAGCATACATAGCATGGGTGCTAAATGTGTTTATAGAAGTCCATTCACTCATCAGGGCCTAAAAAGTATCCTTTGGATCTCAGTTATAGCATACTTTTGTATACATTTTTCATAGTATCAACACTAGTAAAGTACACTACTCCATGCAAAAGTGTACAGAAAAAAATATATCATCCAGCATACATTTTTTAAATGGTAGCCTACTAGCGACATATCTCCCTGTATGCCTATACTTGATGGTATGATGTAACTTTTTTACAGAGGTACCCTGTTTCCCTGAAAATAAGACACCCCCGAAAATAAGACACAGTGCATTTTTAGTTATGAAATTCAGAGTTTGGCTGCTTATGCTGATGTTTGTGATGAAATCACTACAGTATATTAATACATGTTGGATGTTTTGTTCAACAATAAATGTGAATTAATGTTCATAGGAAAAAAACATCCCCTAAAAATAAGTCTTAGCTCGTCTTTAGGAGCAAAAATTAATATAAGACACTGTCTTATTTTTGGGGGAACAGGGTATATATCGAAAATACCTCTCAACATAGAATACAAACGTGATGTGAAGGCCTCTTTAGAGTTGTTTGATGAATGGTAAAACATCTATACTAATGTTCACTTAGTCTAAGGCAATGTTCACACGGCTTATTTTGGGACGGACTTCAGCCCGTAATTCGCGCTGTACTGCACGAATTGTGGGCTGAAATCCGTCCCAGTTATTACGGTAATCCACAGTTCTCATAGAGAACTATGGATTCCGTCTCCTCTCCCCGATTGCGAAATACGGCGAGCGGGGAGAAATGAACATGTCAATTATTCACGGCGGTATACGCGCTGTGGATAGTGAATGTCTACGGGGCCGGCGAGTTGCTTGGCCCCCCCCTCCCTGCCCCCGCTGCTGAGCACACGGCGTAATTGCGGGTGAAATCCATCCCGCAATTACACCGTGAATAAGCCGTGTGAACATAGCCTAACATTGATTAATGATCAATGACACTGATCATTTGACAAACAAACAAATGCTTATTTGTTAGCTAATTTAATTTGTACAGGCATAAAAATCCATGCTTGTCCTGTATAATAAATAGCCTATATGAATGAGTCAATACATGTAAAATAAATAGAAATACAAGCACTGGCTAAAAATCAAATAATTTATAGACTTTCCATGTGTGCTGTTACTACCTTGACTGAAAACGGTTACTTAAAGGGGATATCAATGATATCAATAGTGATCTGTAATAGCCAGTAAATGGTTACTGCTAACATCGCATTATATGATTTGTTGTATCCACTTTCTGAGATCAATAAGCTATACCTGTTTAGTGCTGCTCTTCAAACATAGCAAGCTACTTCAAACTTCGAAATGTTGTCATGTTAAAAAAAAATTAGAAAACGACAAAAAAGGGTGTTAGGTCTTTTACAATGAGCAATTGGCGAGGAACTTTCAGTCTTAATTATTAATGCTTTTATTACAGCAAAGTACTAATTGCAATAACCCTTTGTTAAATCTAACATTGTGATGTACTGGGCAGCACCCAGTTGGTCTATGAGTTCATCAACTCGTGGCATAGTATATGTGTCAAAGTTAGAGACATCATTCAATTTCCTGAAGTCATTACAGAACCGGATAGTACCATCTGGCTTTGGGATTAGCACAATAGAACTGGAACACTCATTATGGGACTCTTCGATTACCCCCAAGTCAAGCATGTTCTCAGTACGGTTTATATGTACCTTTACCCCTGGTTCCATTACAATGTCAGGTTTTATGAGGTGGTCTGCCTGGGCTGCTTAGAAAAAAAGTCTCAGTTACCTAGAACCAATTGTTTAACCTCTTTCTTTAACCTCTTTCTGTCCATCAGACAGAGTCTCAGCTATCTTTACCTCTGGCATCCCAGAGGCATCATAAGAGGGTGGAGCTATTTCTGTGGACAGAAGGTGCAGCTTCTTCCAGAGTTTTATCAGATCTACATAGTAAAACTGTTCAGGTTTTCTTTTACTTGGCTGGTAAACTTTATAGTTCATCTGCCCCACTCTTTCCCTAATTTCAAATGGGCCCTGCCATTTGGCTAAAAATGTACTGTTGGCTGTAGTGACCAGCACCAGCACTCAGTCTCCTGGTGCGAAAGTACGGACCTTTGCCCTTTAGTCATAACTGGCTTTCTGCGCCCTTTTCACCTGTTCCATATGCTTTATAACAAGGGGCATAAAAGAGCAATCCTATCTTGCATCTGTGAGACATGCTCTATCACGCTTTTGTATCAGGTGACCTGTCCTTTCCATGTCTCCTTGGTTACATCTGACAAGCCCTGGGGATGCTGCCCACACAAAAGCTCAAATGGTGAAAACCCAGTGGACAACTGGGTACTTCCCTTATGGCAAAAAGTCAGGGAGTAAAAAATTCCAGTCTTTACCATCTTTCTCCACTACCTTCAGCAAAATCTGCTTCAGCGTTTTTTTTTTTTAAATGGTTGATATACCGAGTGCCGGATTTGGGATATTTTAAATAACCTGCAGAGCTCCCTCATTACATTAAACATGAAGGGGGTTCCTTGCTCTGTAAGGATTTCTTTAGGAATGCCCACTCTACTAAACACATGAACCAACTGTTTGGCGATCATCTTAGATGACGTATTGTGCAAGGGTATGGCCTTGTGGTAATGGGTAGCATAGTCCATTATGTTGTTTTCCACGTGCTGACCTCACTAAGGGACCCACTAAATCCATCCCTTTGTGTTCAAATGGTAACCCAATGGTGGGTAAAGGTACAAATGGACTGCGAAAGTGTGGAATAGGGGCAGAAATCTGGCACTCAGGACATGATTCACAGTGCTGTCTTACCTCATGGACCACTCCTGGCCCAAAAAATCTCTGCAAGACCAGCTCAGTGGTTTTGCAAACCCCCAAATGGCCGCTCATAAGGTGTCCATGGGGAAGTTCCAAAACAGTCCTCCTATATGGCTTTGAGATTACCAACTGCTAGATCACTTCATTCCCCTTTTTGTCCACCTGATAAAGCAAGTCATGCTCCCTGGCCATGTACGGAAAAGCCAGTCTGTTGCCAGTCTGTCAGCTCTCCATTAATGACCTTAACGTTTTCCCAGGCCTAAGTGTCTGATCCCTCAATTGCTCACTATGGAAGTCATCTCTTCTGCATTCAAGGTTCAGCATGACCTCGGAAGTGACCTATTAAGGCTCAGTCTCTGGGGAGGGCATATCTAGGTCACTTGCCATAACAGAAAATGGAAATCTGAGGGGCATGACGGGTGGCCGGCGGCACTCCCTTTGCTGTGGCTCACTGTCTTGCTCAGGGCATTTTATAGTAGGGCCCAATGACTTCCAGAAATGGGGAAAATCACTTCCCTAGAATTACCCTGTGTGTTAATGTTGGTAATGTTGCGACACTGGCCCGTATGGTGTCACAAAATGCACCATTGTGGTTTGGTATGCACAAGTGTCCCCATGCAAGCAAGTGACTGCAAACGTGTCTGCCTGGGGGCTTGGAGAACTATGTCAGCTTTAACCAGTGTTACTACACTCCCTGATTCCAACAAAGCTTTTATCTTCTCCGCATTTAATTTCAGTTCAAACATATGTCTCTCTGCACCCTTTGTACATGCAGTAGCACACACCACCTGCGCAAACATAGACAGGCATTTTTTGTGAAAAACAGCATCACATTGCATTGGCTCAGAATTCTCTGGACAGTTCACAGCAATATGATACAACTCTTCACAACGGAAACATCGCAATGGTCCCCTACTTAGTACTTCCCCATGGAGCTCAGGCCTCCCTGAAGTCAGTCTTTTCCCTGCTCTTAGCCCCCTAGAACAGTCTTACCAGGTATTTCTGGAGGTTTCTGTATCTGGGCAGTTGAGGGCTGGCGCAAGGAGCTTTCTCCACTGCAAGGTACCACTCCACCACTGCTAATGAACAGGCCCTTCCTGCCCTCCTGGCTTCCCTTAAATAGGTACCTGCTAGATTAATTAATCACCTCTCAGGTGTTATCTCCTCTGTTCCTCTATCCAGAGAAGGAATCTGGGAGAGATATACCTTCCGTCTAACAATATAGCACATGTTTTGTCACAATACAGTTGAAACCAGAAGTTTACATACACTATATAAAAAGACACATATGCATGTTTTTCTCATTATCTGACATGAAATCAGAATAAACTTTACCTTTTTTAGATCATAAGGTTTACCAAAATTATTTATATTTGCCAAATGTGAGATGAGAGAGAGATGTAATGAGAGAGAGAATTGTTAAGGCATTTTTATTACTTTCTGCAAAGTCAAAAGTTTACATACACTAGGATTACTATGCCTTTAAACAATTTGGGAAAGCCCATATGATGAGGTCATGTCTTTCGAAGCCTCTGATAGGCTTATTGGCAACATCTGAATTAATTAGAGACACACCAGTGGATGTATTTTAATTCCTACCAGAAACACACTGCTTCTGTGTGAAAGGCCACTCTGCCAGGAAGAAGCCATTACTCCAAAAGAAACATATAAAAGCCAGATTAATCTAAACAAATGCACACAGGAACAAAGACCTACATTTTTGGAGACATGTCCTGTGGTCTGACAAAACTAAAATTGAACTGTTTAGTCATAATGACCATCGTTACATTTGGAGGAAAATGGGAGACACTTGGAAGCCTAAGAACACTATCTCAACTGTGAAATGTGGGGCTAGCAGCATCATGTTGTGGGATTGTTTTGCTGCAGGAGGGACTGGCGCACTTCACAAAATAGATGGCATCATGAGGAAAGAAGATAATGTGGCAACCCTGAAGCAACATCTCAAGACATCAGTCAGAAAGTTAAAACTTGGACGGAAATGGGTCTTACAAATGGACAAGCCTACTGCCAAACTGGTTACAAAGTGGCTTAAGGGTAACCAAGTTAATGTTTTGGAGTCGTCATCACAAAGCCCTGATCTCAATCCTATTGAAAATTTATGGACAAAGCTGAAAAGGCAGGTGCAAACAAGGCGACCTACACACATGGCTTAGTTACACCAGTTCTAACAGGAGGAATGGACCAAAAGTCCTACCAACTATTGTGAGAAGCTTGTGGAAGGATATCCAAAACATTTGACCCAAGTCATACAGTTTAAGGGCAATGCTACCAAATACTAATGAAATGTATGTAAACTTTTGACTTTGCAGAAAGTAATAAAAATGCCTTAAAAATTATTTCTCTTATTATTCTGGCATTTGACAAATATAAATAATTTTGGTTCCTAAATGACCTAAAACAGTTAAAGTTTATTCGGATTTCAAGTCAGATAGTGAGAAAAACATGCATATTTGTTTTTTTATTTAGTGTATGTAAACTTCTAGTTTAAACTGTGTATGTATATATATATATATATATATATATATATATATATATATACACACCTCAGTGTGTCCTTTATCAGATTGTAAAAGAAATACTGCCACCACGTTTTTAGATAGCCACATGACATACTAATGCATTTATCTAGTATGTCACAAAAGTGAGTACAACCCCTCACATTTTGATAAATATTGTGTTATATTTTTTCATGGGAAAACACTGAAGATATGACTCTTTGATACAATGTAAAGTAGTCGGTATACAGCTTGTATAATAGTGTAAATTTGGTGTGCCCTCAAACCAACTCAAAAGTGACAACAAAAGTGAGTACATCCTTAAGGGAAAATTGACAAATTGTGCCCAAAGTGTCAATATGTTGTGTGCCCACTATTAATTTCCAGCACTACCTTAACTCTCTTTGGCATGGAGTTCACTAGAACTTCACAGGTTGCCACTGGAATCCTCTTCCACTCCTCCATGACGACATCACAGAGCTGGTTGATATTAGAGTCCTTCCGTTTGAGGAAGTCTCACAGATGCTCAATAAGGTTTAGGTCTGGAGACACGCTTGGCCTGTCCAGTACATTTACCCTCATTTTCTTTAACAAGGCAGTCATCGTCTTTGGGGTGTGTTTGAGTTTGTTATCATGTTGGAATACTGCCATGCGGCCCAGTTTCTAAAGAGTGGAGATCATGCTGTTCTTCAGTATGTTACACTACATGTTGACATTCATGGTTTCCTCAGTGAACTGTAGATCCCCACAGCTGGCAGCAGTCATGCAGCCCCAAAATATGACGCTCCCACCACAATATTTGACTGTAGGCAAAACATAGTTGTGTGTATTTCTCACCTGATTGCTGCCACACATGCATGATACCATTTGAACCAAATAAACTTCTCTTGGTCCTATTAAACCACAGGATATGGTTCCAGTAATCCAGCGGTCCCCAACCTTTTTTCCACCGAGGACCGGTTTGATGCACAACAATTTCTCCACGGCCCAGTGGGGGCGGGGTTATTGGGGGTGTGGATATTTAGAATCACACATACACAAAAAAAAAAACAATAAACTGCATACTGTGTCATTTAGGGGTATAGTATGGGGTAACCAGTTTTTATGACTGCAGACTGATTGTCAGCTCTGTGGGTCAGTATTCTACTAATAATGCTGATCCACAGAGCTGACAATCAGTCTGCAGTAGTATTGATCAGCACTATACATGTATATAATATACATATGTAATCAGCTCTGTCATTACAGAGATTTATGCCCCCTGTAGTCATTAGATATATATGTCCCCTGTAGTAAAGATAAATACATATAGGCCCTTTGTAGCAGTAATAAACAAATATAGTCCCCCTGTAGAAAATAATAAATATATAGCCCCCTGTAGTAGTAACAAATAAATATAGGCCCATGTGGTAGTAATAAATTCAAATATGGCCCATGTAGTTGTATTAAATTCATATATGGCCCCCGTAGTTGTAATAAATTGATATACGGCCCCCGTAGTTGTAATAAATTCATATACAGCCCCCGTAGTTGTAATAAATTCATATACAGCCTTCATAGTTGTAATAAATTCATATATGGCCCCCGTAGTTGTAATAAATTCATATATGGCCCCTGTAGTTGTAATAAATTCATATATGGCCCCCTGTAGTTGTAATAAATTCATATATGGCCCTGTAGTTGTAATAAATTCATATATAGCCCCTGTAGTTGTAATAAATTCATATATAGCCCCCTGTAGTAATACATTAATACATGGCCCCTGTAGTAATAAATTCATACATAGCCCCCTGTAGTAATAAATTCATATATACCCCCTGTAGTAATAACTTCATATATGGCCCCTGTAGTAATAAATTCATATATAGCCCCCTGTAGTAATAAATTCATATATAGCCCCCTGTAGTAATAAATTCATATATAGCCCCCTGTAGTAATAAATTCATATATGGCCCCTGTAGTAATAAATTCATATATAGCCCCTGTAGTAATAAATTCATATATAGCCCCCTGTAGTAATAAATCCATATATAGCCCCTGTAGTAATAAATTCATACATAGCATCCCGTAGTAATAAATTCATATATAGCCCATTGTAGTAATAAATCCATATATAGCCCCCTGTAGTAATAACTTCATATATAGCCCCTGTAGTAATAAATCATACATAGCCCCCTGTAGTAATAAATTCATATATAGCCCCCTGTAGTAATAAATCCATATATAGCCCCCTGTAGTAATAACTTCATATATAGCCCCTGATAATAATTCATACATAGCAACCCTGTAGTAATAAATTCATATATAGCCCCTGTAGTAATAAATCCATATATAGCCCCCTGTAGTAATAAATTCATATATAGCCCCTGTAGTAATAAATTCATATATAGCCCCTGTAGTAATAACTTCATATATGGCCCCTGTAGTAATAAATTCATATATAGCCCCTGTAGTAATAAATTCATATATAGCCCCTGTAGTAATAACTTCATATATGGCCCCTGTAGTAATAAATTCATATATAGCCCCCTGTAGTAATAAATTCATATATGGCCCCTGTAGTAATAAATTCATATATGGCCCCTGTAGTAATAAATTCATATATGGCCTCTGTAGTAATACATTTATATATGGCCCCTGTAGTAATAAATTCATATATGGCCCCCTGTAGTAATAAATTCATATGTGGCCCCCTGCACTAGTAAATTCATATATGGCCCCTGTAGTGACAACTTCATATATGGCCCCTGTAGTGATAACTTCATATATGGCCCCTGTAGTGACAACTTCATATATGGCCCCTGTAGTGATAACTTCATATATGGCCCCTGTAGTGATAACTTCATATATGGCCCCTGTAGTGATAAATTCATATATGGCCCCTGTAGTAATAAATTCATATATAGCCCCCTGTAGTAATAAATTCATATATGCCCCTGTAGGAATCAATTCATATATGGCCCCTGTAGTGAATTAATAGAGCCCCTGTTTACTTCTATATATGGCCCCAGATGTGTGCAGCTCTAACATCTCAGTGACCTTGTAAGGGCCGCCAGACAATTGCCAGCCCCCTGTAGTAATAACTTCATATATGGCCCCTGTAGTAATAACTTCATATATAGCCCCTGTAGTAATAATTCATAATAGGCCCCTGTAGTATAACTTCATATATGGCCCTTAGTAATAAATTCATATATGGCCCCTGTAGTAATAAATTCATATATAGCCCCCTGTAGTAATAAATCCATATATGGCCCCTGTAGTTACAACTTCATATATGGCCCCTGTAGTGATAACTTCATATATGGCCCCTGTAGTGACAGCTTCATATATGGCCCCTGTAGTGATAACTTCATATATGTCCCCTGTAGTGACAACTGTAATAGGCCCCTGAATGAAACTTCATATATGACCCCTGTTGATAACTCAAAATGGCCCCTTAGGACAACTTCATTATGGCCACCTGTAGTGAAACTCATATATGGCCCCTGAGTACAACTTCAGTAGATGCCTGTAGTGACAACTTCATATATGGCCCCTGTAGTGATGGTAATACACCGCCCCTGTTTCCTCTATAGTGATGCAGCCGCACGATGTGTGAAGCTGCTAACTCTGCGGGACCGGGTTGTAACGGCCGCACAGAGCAGATGCCGACCGCCCAGACTAAAGTCAGCGGGCGGCTGGCATCATGTTAGTCCGGGGCCGCGGACTGGCAGGGGATGCACTACGGCCCGGTGCCGGTGCGCGGACCGACGGTTGGGGACCTCTGCAGTAATCCATATCCTTAGTCTGCTTGTTTTCAACAAGTTGTTTGTGGGCTTTCTCGTGCACCATCTTTAGAAGAGGCTTCATTCTGGGACAACAGCCATGCAGATCAATTTGATGCAGTGTGCAAAGTTTGGTCTGAACACTGGCTGACCTTTACTCTCCGCATCAATGCTGGCAGCACTCATACGTCTATTTTGAGAAGACAATCTCTGGATATGATGTTGAGCACATGCACCCAACCTCTTTGGTCAACCATGGGAGGCCTGTTCTGAGTTGAACCTGTTTGGTGAACCACTCTATTGTCTTGGTCACCGTGCTGCAGCTCAGTTTCAGTTTGTAGGCAATCTTTTTTTTTTTATAGCCTAGGCCATCTTTATGTAGAGCAACAATTCTTTTTTCAGATCCCTAGACCAAATTTAACACACCTGCTTCCCATTCAGACCCAAAGGCTCTTCATAGCAGTGTTGTGTGACATATGAGCAGCAGCCTACAGATGAAGGAGAATGGGAAGCAGGTGTAGGAGAGGAGATATAAGATGTCTATATGTGACATAGGAAACCATCAGCAGTGGTCTATTTGTGAGGGGGGCTGTAAGTCTATGTGTAAGACAGAGTATAAGCAATCTATATGTGACATGAAACCATCAGCAACAATGTGCGTGAGAGAGAAGAGCAGTAGTCTACAGATGACGGGGCTATAAACATTCTATCAGTAGCAGTCTATATGTGATAATAAACCATCAGCAGTGGTCTTTATGTAAGATAGGAGATGGAAATAAGCAGAAGTCTATAGGTGGGGGGGCTATTAGAGGTCTTTATGTGACTGCGAAAACCATCAGCAACTGACTATATGTACTGTAAAAGAGGAGGTGGTATGAGAGGCACATAAATCATGAATCTGCAGAAATGGAGATCCAGCTGATAGACCGTGATCAGCGCTGTAGTCAGTCCTTTTTCTCACCTTAGTTTGCTGTGGTTTTCAGCACAGTAGTATCTATACAGATACTGTGCAAAATGTCAACTCACCAGTCTAGGAGAGAGCAGCTCCTGCAACACTCACAGTCAGCACCAACATTGAAGCACTGTACCAAATGGGGTAGGAGACATCTCATCCAAACGCATTCCACTGTGCCCTGCATTATAGTGGAGAGCAGCTCCTAACCTGAGAATTTGGTTAAGCTACTTCTGCTTCACTGGCCACTTCTGCTGCATGACTCTAGCAACATGCAGTCATTTCTAACAACACTTCCTTACAAACTTAATAGCAATCCCACCCGAATCCCATTTCCCCTTTTATTTTTGACCAAGAAAAACCCAGACTCGCTGCTTGGATTTAGATGGCCACAGCAGCCAGTCTATTAACAAACATGTGACATGTAAAATAAACCATTTACATATAATAAATACATTCTAATAACTAACCAATCGTACCATGCGGAGAAGGTCTTTTGGGCTTCAAAGATCTGGTGACTATTTGCTGAAAATAATAACATAGCTATTTTTTACCCACAACCGAAAAAACCATTGGCTCGGAGGCACCAGAAAATAAAGAATGGCTAATTTACCACAACACTGGCTCAAAGAAACCCCACCCTGTACAATCCCAGCACCTTCGCCAGACCAAGTCGAAATCTCCAAAAACAAAGAGCCATCACCATGATGAACCACCCCCACCAATTTCACCACCAAGGACTTCCGATCCGCCAAATGATTATCCCTTGAACATCTCAAGCATGCAAGTCACCTCACAAGAACAAAGCTCTCTCAGTTTTGCGCTGAATCCCCAAAGTTCAGATGTCAATCCCAACTGCATCTAAATGAACCCCGTCGTTCATCCAAATATTGCTCTGCCCATCCTCCAAGTAAAAGTGCCTAACAAAAATACTCCCATTATGAGCCACAAAAGGCGAAATTGCTCTGTTCATTTTTCAACGTGTATTATTAAGTCATCAACAATCTATGATATAACTGCAGTTATGGTCCTAAATATAAGGCCACTGTTCTCACTTATCAAAATCAAACGACAAATCCCAAAATAGGGAGAGAACCAATTAAAATATAACTTTTAATGTTTACATATATAAAAATCTAGTGGCAACAAAACCCTCTTAGGCCGTGTTCACACGGCTTATTCCCAACGGATTTGTGCGCCGTATTGAGCGCACAAATCCGCCATGAATAAGGGGCGGGACGGGGGCGGGGCCGGAGCGCGGCGGGGGCGCCGCTCCCGGCCCCATAGACAATGCATGGTTTACGGCGCGTCTGCCGTAAATAATGTGCATGTCACTTTCTCCCCCCGCGGCGGATTTGCCGAGCAGGGAGGAGCGACGGAATCCACTGTTCTCTATGAGAGCAGTGGATAACCGTAATTGCTGCCGCGGATTGGCGCCGTACTGAAGCGCAAATCCGGCGTGCAGTACGGCGCCAATCCGCGGCAGAATAAGCCGTGTGAACGGGGCCTTACACAGAGGAATAAACAATTAAAAACTGATACCATAGATAAAGGAACGGCTGTAATACACACTATTAATCCCTAGGTAGCTAATACTCCACTGCCTAAGTCAGGATTATCGTCCCGAAACAAAGGACGGTCCCGTCACGAACCTATCCCTTACTAGAAAAGCCCTATTAATTTTGAAGTGTGAGGGAGTAATAGGGCTTTTCTAGTAAGGGATAGGTTCGTGACGGGACCGTCCTTTGTTTCGGGACGATAATCCTGGCTTAGGCAGTGGAGTATTAGCTACCTAGGGATTAATAGTGTGTATCACAGCCGTTCCTTTATCTATGGTATCAGTTTTTAATTGTTTGTTCCTCTGTGTAAGAGGTTTTTGTTGCCACTAGATTTTTATATATGTAAACATTAAAAGTTATATTTTAATTGGTTCTCTCCCTATTTTGGGATTTGTCGTTTCATCAACAATCTATGACCAAACTGTGATGATTACAGGAAACAAGCAACACAACTGCAGCAAGTTGCCCTTAATATCTCTGATAAGCTCCCTAAAACTTCTGGCACCCAAATCGTTACCACCCTCATGAAGGACCAGAATGTCAGGAGGTCTATCCAGAGTACCAAAATGATGATACTACAGGAGCATCTGGTTTCAAAGCATAATTAAGAACCAAAGCAATTTGGCAAACACCACTTTCTATGCAAAATCCAGCCACTGCCCATCCTGACAGATGTCCGCCTACACTGCATCCCGTGCACATAAGAATGCCCAGAAAAGCCTAAGTAGCAAACAGCATATCATAAGGATCTGAAAAACACCCAAATAACACCAGCTAAAAGCATATAATTGCAAATGAGGCCGAACATAGAACTGGAATCCCACCTCCCTATTTTACTAACCAATTTGGGCTCCAGACCCAAACTAGCAGCCTCCATAGCTGCACCAAACCAAAAAGAATGAGAGGCAAAATGCAAAGGGTTAAAACCAACATTGGACAGACAGCACCTAAAAACAGCCATAAATGGACCTTTCACAGAAAGGAACCATTCACATGACAGAAAATAACCACCTACTCCTGACTGCAATGACAAATTGGTCACATAAGACTGAGCAAGGTACATTGTCACCCCCGACACTCAATGAAGGGCAACCCTCTACCCAACTGATCAGCCTTTGACCTTCTAATCCAAAACTCCTCCCTGTCCTGCAATAATATAACACACAGAAATCCCCCAACCCTATATTTTCTGGGAGAAACCAATTCTCCCAACTTCAAATCCCCAAAAATGCAAATGAAAAAGCCAGCCCAAAGAGCTGAGGTACCTTCGACACTGACCAACCAAAACTGTCGCCTGTCCCAAAGAAAGCAACAATGCTTCCACCTTATCACCATCAGACCGCACATCACCCAAACGACACAACTAATCCTCCCAGTCTCTTCAGCTACCATTATATTCCACCCATGTACCCAGAGACAAGGAAGTTGTAACGACCACTGGAAGTGGATCCACTGGACCACCACAGGTGATGGTATAAACCGCACTATTGAGTGGAGTCTAAGGGGCTGCTGGCTTTCACCAGAGCCCGCTGCAAGGTGGGCAGGCTCGTAGTCAGAAACAGGCAGGAAGGTCAGAACAGGTGGCAAGGTTTGTGGTCAAGGGACGTAAATGGGAGAAACTGGTACACGGAAAGATAAAGAAACACAAGGAACGTATAGGCAATTAAGGGCACTATTGATCGGGCAGGGAGGACTAGGAAAGGCTGGGCAATATAGGACCAGTGGCCACCAATTACCAATTACTGGTGCGCTGGCCTTAGGGAATGGGGACAGTGCATGGAGCGAGGAGAGGTGAGTAGCTATGTAACAGTACTCGTAACAGTACTGCTGGTGCACCCACGGCTCGGCATGTGGGCTGCGGTGGCACCTGTAGAAGCACCGGGGACCACCGAGGAAAAGGAAAGTAAACCACAACCAACCAGCCATTGATTGTAATCAAACCCAAGGTTTTTGCAGTGAAATAAAACCTTCCTATCATGAAAACAGCTCAAATCATAACTGCAATGACAATGGGGAACAAGTCCAGCAAAGCCAAGTTCTGTCCCACCCCTCTGAAACCCCCCATTCCAGCCATAACCCTGTTCACCATCATCCTCTGCAGTATGTCCCAAAACCGCTAGCTCCAGCTGCATATGTAAAAATCTCTACATCAAAGTTCTAAACCATGTCCCCATTATTAATGAACGACCATTGTACTGCTCGAAGAACAAGTCCCAAACAAACAAGTACCAAATTCTCAAATCTGTTTTACGTCCCTATGTCAACCTATCAAAGTAATGCAGGACACTGACCCCACCTGTCGACCATACGCCATATGCCTACAAAATATCCATCCAGTGGGAATAATTCTACAAACAAAATAAAGTTTGCCCAACAACGAATGCAAATTCTGCAAAGGAATTTTCTTCCTCCGCAATGCCAACCCAATCTCTTCCCACAAAAAAGAAAGCTTATCATCAGGTGATCTGCACTCCATCCACCCAGAATCAAATGCAATGCCCAAAAATGTTAACGAAGTGATGGGATCATCAGTATTTTCAGGAGCCAACAGTAACCCAAACTGATGCGCTGTAAATTCCATTGAGTTTAAAAGCATATCACATACCGGAAAACCTGTTAGACCAATGCATAAAAAATGTTTTAAATAATGAATGATGGACTTCACACCAACTGAATCATGAACAGCCCACTCCAAAAAAGAGCTAAAAGCCTCTAAGTAAGCACACGATATTGCATAGCCCATAGGCAAGAAACAATCAATATAAAATGCATTGTTACAGTAACAGCACAAAAGATGAACAATAGAAAACTAGCAAAAGTCGAAATGGTGACTCAGCGTTGGCCTTCGCCAACAGCTCTCCCCGGACCACACACCACCCAACCAACCACTGCATCAAACGAGTAATAAACCACAAAACATAAATCAGGATCTATACCATCATTGACCGACAAACCTCATGGAAAAGAACTGTGATGTATCAACCTAAAATTTCACGGATCCTTCTTTGGCACTACGGCAAAAAGGGAAACAACCAATTGTGATATGGGAGCAGAGAAAAAGAGGGCTGGACATCCGCCCAAGACTCACCTTTTTGGCTAATTTCTCCCCCACCACCTCCTAATATACATAAGCTGATTTGAGATTTTTTGGCGTATAAAGAACCGAATGCAATGGACTGGGGATCCAGAAACAGAACTCAAAACCATTTCTCGGCAGTTCCACCTTTTCCCTATCTGGATACCTGTCTATCACAGGCCGACTCAATAGAGTCTTCCCCTTGGCTATTACTGGAAGGACTGTCCAAAGTGCATCAGCGCCATAACCTGAAGCCACTATCCTTCAGTAGCTTTCTGAGAGTAGGGAGGATGTCTGAATATGTTCGACCAGGACTGAGGAGCTCTCGTCCCTGGTTGTATCCCCTAGAGATGAGCTGTACAATGTGGATCACTGAGGGAGCAGCTAAAACAAAAATGGCACAGAATTTTTAATAACAATTAATGAAGAAAATTTTTATTTTTTAATTTGCAAGCTTCCCACATCAATTTTACTTTGTGGTAAAACCACTTTAACGCCAATCTACTAAAGAATATCCATCTTGTAATGTGATACAAAGTTTCTTGCACAGGACCAGGAAGCTACTTGGTGAGAATATTGTAATTAATCTTCCGCCTGTTTTATCTAAGATTTTTCTATAGATTTTCTAGTATAAACAAGGACCCCTTGAGATACAAGAAGATTTTCAAGTTTGAAGTATGTCAAGATAGCAGCTTTAAGCTGTCTGGCAAGGGAAGCTTTATTTGCCACCTGTCGTGATTGTAGGAAAAGTGTCAGAGAGGTCTTGTTTCTTTAGTCCTCATTAGACATATACAGTCAAGTCTTCTGATGTCTGACAAATGCAACCTTTCATCTTTGTTCCAAGGACTAGAAAAATTATCTGCAAAACAATCGTGTTTGAGAAAAGACAGAAGGCCAAGGCTGTAAATTGGAAATTGTGAATACACCATTTCTTGATGTGTGCAGTTATTGGAAATTTGTTATCTTTCCTATGCCTCTTTAAAATTGGTAATAAAATCTCCTTACTGTAGCATCACAACTACTGTTCTTAGAGTCTACATTCTCTATTTTTGCTGGTGAAGCTTCCTGGCTTTTTTGTTCTGCAGGCAGACCCATTATATGTAGAGATGGGCGAATCAATTGTAACGAAGTGGAATTCGTCTAGAATTTCAGGAAAACTTCGATTCTGAACGAAGTCAAAGTTTGTGGTGATTCGCAGGAACAAAGCGTGTTTTTAATTTATAAAATGGCTGCAAGCACATGCCGTTACATGTGGCAAATAAGTCTTGGAGGAAGAAATTAGGACCCTCAATGACATGTGCAGAGATGAATCCAATCATAGACTGGAGGGATTCTGTGACGTCACCAAACTATATGAGTCCGGATGCGACGCTGGCAGTTTACACTCCTCTCTCTGTGCCGTGTTGTAGCTGCTGCAGCTGCAATAGCTGAGATCTCACACAAAAGAAAGAACTTTTATACAGCGATTTTTTTTGGGGGGTGTCACAGCTTTTATCAGAGACTGCTTCTCTTACATTCTAATTTTGATTTTGTGCGGTATTGGAATTGAAGTCAAGTGTGCGTCCAATTCAGCTGCATATACATTCTAATGCTATATGGTCAGTTCTGGAGCACATTGAATATCCAAGGGTTATCTAAGCCTGTTTTTGCTGTTGTATTCATTTAAAGACACAGCGTTTTTACAATCCACATACCAGTTAATTTTTGGCTGCTCATTTATTTTGCGCAATTTATATCCAAGGGTTAATTAAGCGTGTTTGTGCTATTGTAGTCAGTAAAAGAAACTGTGTTTTTCAACGCCAAAGAAGAAATTTTTCCTGTAGCATAATTTATATCCGAAGGTTAATTAAGCATGTTTCTGCTGTTGTAGTCAGTAAAATACACGTCGTTTTAACACGCCACATACCAGTTAATTTTTGGCTGCTCATTTCTTTTGCACAATTTATATTCAAGGGTTAATTAAGCATGTTTGTGCTATTGTAGTAAATAAAAGAAACGGTGTTTTTTAAAGCCAAAGAAGAAATTTTTCCTGGTGATTCCTATAGCAAAATTTATATCCGAAGGTGAATTAAGCATGTTTCTGCTGTTGTAGTCAGTAAAATACACGTCGTTTTAACACGCCACATACCAGTTAATTTTTGGCTGCTCATTTCTTTTGCACAATTTATATCCAAGGGTTAATTAAGCATGTTTGTGCTATTGTAGTAAATAAAAGAAACGGTGTTTTTTAAAGCCAAAGAAGAAATTTTTCCTGGTGATTCCTATAGCAAAATTTATATCCGAAGGTCAATTAAGCGTGTTTCTGCTTTTTTAGTCAGTAAAATACACCATGTTTTAACACACCACATACCAGTTAATTTTTGGCAGCTCATTTCTTTTGCGCAATTTATATCAAAGGGTTAATTAAGCGTGTTTGTGCTATTGTAGTCAGTAAAAGAAACAGTGTTTTTCAACGCCAAAGAAGAAAGTTTTCCTGTAGCATAATTCATATCCGAAGGTTAATTAAGCATATTTGTGCTATTGTAGTCAGTAAAATAATCAGTGTTTTTCAACGCCAAAGACAAATTTTTTCCTGTTGATTCCTGTAGCATAATTTATATCCAAAGGTTAATTAAGCGTGTTTCTGTTTTTTTAGTCAGTAAAATACACGTGTTTTTTAACATGCCACATACCAGTTAATTTTTGGCTGCTCATTTCTCTTGCGCAATTTATATCCAAGGTTAATAAGTGTGTTTGTGCTATTGTAGTCAGTAAAAGAAACTGTGTTTTTCAACGCCAAAGAAGAAATTTTTTTCCTGTAGCATAATTTATATCCGAAGATTAATTAAGCGTGTTTCTGCTTTTTTTAGTCAGTAAAATAAACGGCGTATTAACACTCCACATACCAGTTAATTTTTGGCTGCTCATTTCTTTTGCGCAATTTATATCCAAGGGTTAATTAAGCGTGTTTGTGCTATTGTAGTCAGTAAAAGAAACGGTGTTTTTCAACGCCAAAGATGAATTTTTTCCTGTAGCATAATTTATATCCGAAGGTTAATTAAGCATGTTTCTGCTTTTGTAGTCAGTAAAATAAACGGTGTTTTTCAACGGCAAAGACAAAATTTTTCCTGTTGATTTCTGTAGCATAATTTATATCCGAAGGTTAATTAAGCGTTTTTCTGCTTTTGTGTTCAGTAAAAGAAACGGCGTTTTAACACGGCACATACCAGTTTAAT
Organism: Phyllomedusa bahiana; assembly: GCA_025379985.1. Lineage (NCBI taxonomy): Eukaryota > Metazoa > Chordata > Amphibia > Anura > Hylidae > Phyllomedusa > Phyllomedusa bahiana. The sequence goes on from JAODAL010019564.1 coordinate 29,233, forward strand.
TTTTGGCTGCTCATTTCTTTTGCGCAATTTATATCCAAGGGTTACTCAAGCCTGTTAGTGGGTTCATTTGGAGTCAAATACAGGGTGTGTATTTATCATATACAAATATCTTCATTAAACAGAGTCTGTATATTTTTGAACAAACAGTATGTCAGTCAGAGAGGTGGCAGGCTCTTCACATGCGAGTGGCAGTGGGACAAACATTCCTGGAGCAGGCACAGGTCGCAGTACAGTAAGGGGACGTCGCAGCAAGGGTCACTCGGTGAGGCCAGAACTGCCGGTGTCATCTGGAGGCCGTGTGTTGTCCAGCAACCCAAGGGTTCTTGATTGGTTGACTGTCATTCACTTCCTCCCAGATGACATCTGACGACCCCAGCCAAGAGTCGGTGGGAATGACAGACACAACCCTTAGTTCGCATGGTCCGGGAGCGGGTCAGCGGCCCTCACCTGTCCTCAACCCGCCTCTTTCCCATCTGTTTCCCTAAGCCAGAGATCTACTATGTGGTCTGGGCTCAGCACCACTATATAGCGAGGATGAACAATTTGAGGAGGAAAGTCAGCAGCTACTTGGCAGCGAACAAATGGGGCCAATATCCCCTGCTTCTTGCAGTAGGCGGCAAAGTATAGATGTGGAGAGTGGCATGGGAGGTCATGTTGTGAGGGGTCAGCCTCTGCGTACCAAGACCGTTGAGGAGGACAGCAGTGAAGATTAAAAAATAATCAAAGCAAGGGCTTCATCATCGTCAGGAGAAGAGGGCGTCAGCTTGCGCATCAGGCAGCGCAGCCAGCAAGTGGGTAGTGAGGCCGTGAGTCAGCAGGGTTGCAGCAGTGCGAGGTCGGAAGCCAAATGGCCACGGGGTAGAAAACCCGCTTCGCAGGTCCAAGAAAGTAGCAGCACAGGGGCTCAGCGAGGCAGTGGCGGTAGTAGTCACTCAGTGCGGAGCGTTGGCGGTAAAATCACCTACTCGGCGGTGTGGCAGTTCTTTGCTAAGACACCGGAGGAGTCGAATATGGGTATATGTAGAATCTGTGGGCAGAAAGTGAAGCGTGGCCAGGGAGCTAACGTTGGCACCACAGCCCTGCATCAACACATGCAGCGTCACCATCCGGTGGCCTGGGAGAAACGTGGCTCAGATGTGGTGGGCCATCCTGCCACCGCAGTAGCAGCAGTGCCCAGAGGCACGCATGCCATTGCAGCCAGTCAAGGCTCCACCACCTCTGTAGAAGGGAGCGGTTTCTCTTTGCCATCATGTCCCTCTCCAGATGTTCCTGCTCCTCGCTACTCATGGTGTCAGCAGTCGTTCAACGAGGTGATTGCAAAGAGACAACAGTATGCGTCCAACCATCCTAAGGTGCAGAAGCTGACCGTGCTCCTGTCCAAGTTGTTGGTACTGCAGTCCCTCCCTTTCCAAATGGTGGACTCTGCACCGTTCAGAGAACTAATGGCTTGTGCCAAGCTGAGGTGGAGAGTTCCAAGCTGTAATTTCTTTTCCAAAAAGGCAGTAGCAGTCCTTCACATATGTGTAGAACAGAAGGTGGGCCGGTCCTTGAGCTTATCGGTTTGTACCAAGGTGCACGGCAGCGCGGACGTCTGGAGCTGTAACTACGGTCAGGGCCAGTACATGTCCTTTACGGCCCCCTGGATGAATGTGCGTCCTGCCCAGCCACACCAACAACTTGGACAGGAGACGCCGCTTTCTCCTCCACATTGTCAAACTGCTGCTCCTGCGCCAATGTCCGCCTCTGATGTTTCCACCCGTTGGAATTCCAGCCTGCACATGTTGGACCGACTGCATGAACATAGAAAGGCCATTAACGATTTTTTGATGATCCAGGCGGACAGGAGTACTCCCCTGTGTAACTTTGATGTCAGCCAGTGGCAGCTCATGCGTGACACCTATATATCCGAAGCCGTTTGCTGAGGCCATTTCAGGAGGCCACGTTATTTGTCAGTCGCCAGGACTATGGGATGAATAACATCATTCCACTGCTTCATGTTCTGGAACAGATGCTGAAAAATCTGTCTGGGCAGGGGACTGGAGATGTGGCGACTACATCTCACGGCCACATGAGTCCGGTGGGGACTGAACTGGAGGAGGTGGAGGAGGAGGAGGACATTGGAGCACAAGCATTGTCTGGTGAAATGAGTGGTTTTTCTACCCAGGTGACAGGAGCGGAGGAGCAGAGCAGCTGGAGGAGGTAGATGGAGATGAAGAAGACGAGGCAGATGACCCGCAAGCACCGTGGCAGTATACAGTGGCAGGGAGTCCCTCAGAGTCACTTGTGCACATGGCCCGCAGCATGCTGATTTGCCTGGCTAGTGACAGCCGAATAGTCACCATCTGGCAGAGAGATGAAGTCTGGCTCTCCACCCTATTGGGCCCTCGCTACCGGTCCAAAATGGGAGCCTTTTTCCCAGCTGCTGAGAGGGAGGACAAACTCAAATACTATAGAGAAATCCTCCATAGTCAGTTGGCCGCTACCTTTGTGCGGCATCATCCCTCCTCTGACAGGTCTGACCGGGGGGTTCTTCAGCGCTCACGTACCACTGCCACGGCTGCTGTGGGAAGGTGGGGGGGTAGGAACAGTACCAGCTCCATCAGCGGCAACCTAAGTTTGGAGTCGCTGATGAGCAGCTTTCTTCACCTGCCCAGTGAGCAGGGCACTCGCCAGCAGCAGCAGCAGGACCTTGAGCAAACCCTGAACCAACAGGTGGTGGCCTACTTGGACGGCACTCTGCCACCCCAGTTAGAAGATCCTCTGGACTACCGGGCAGCCAAACTGGATGTGTGGCCGCAACTTGCCGAGTTTGCAGTGGAGAAGCTGTCTTGCCCGGCCAGTAGTGTGGCATCAGAGCGGGTGCTCAGTGTGGCGGGGGCCATCGTTACCCCAAGGAGAACCCGCTTGTCCATAGGAAATGTGGAACGACTGACCTTTGTCAAGATTAATCAGGCGTGGATCGGCAAGGATTTCCACACACCAATGCCTTAGGCGTCAGATTACATCAGCCATGACGTTTCCCCAAAACGTTGAGAAATGAATCTGGGTTCAAACTACCTGCCTTAGCCACTATTCTGATGCTGCCACCCACCTGATGCCACACATCTGCTGCCAGCTTCTCCATCTGCCTACCACCATCTTTACCAGGGACTGGTATTGCCACCCACCTCCACACTCTGTCATTGTGCCACTCTATGACCTCATGCTGCTGCTGCTGCTATTGCTGGTGCCGTGACCTCCGTACTGTGTCATTGTGCCAATCTCTGACCTCATGCTGCTGTTGCTGGTGCCATGCCACTCTCTGTCGTCATGCTGCTGCTAATGATGCAGACGTCACCTACACACCCTGTCATTGTGCCCCTCTCTGACCTCATGCTGTGGCTGCTGCCATGACCTCCACAATCTGTCATTGTGCCACTGTCTGACCTCATGCTGCTGCTGTGTCTGCTGCTGTGACCGCCACACTCTGTCATGGTGCCACTGTCTAACCTCATGCTGCTGCTGGGGCTGCTGCAGTGACCTCCACACTCTGTCATTGTGCCACTTTGTGGCCTACTCCTGTTTTTGCCACCTCCAGAATTTGTCATTGTGCCACTCTCTGACCTCATGCTGCTGCTGATTATGACGTCATCTCCACACTGTGTCATTGTGCCACTTTGTGGGCTCCTGATGTTGCTGCCACCTCCAGAATTTGTCATTGTGCCAGTCTGTGGCATACTCATGCTGCTGCCAAGTGACCACTGTCTCACTGGAATACCCTGTGGTTTCCTAATGTTTCCACCCTCCACCATTCTATGACGTTGCCACTATGTTTGGTTTTTCCCTTCTTTTCACATGTCAGAAGAAATGGGAAGGATCAGGATTGTCTAGCCAAAAGCAGGAGTGGATACAGAACACAGAAGACATGCAAATATCCCATTTACTGGTCATCTCTGTTTTGGATCAACTCCTGTTTGTTTTTGGCCTTAGCAATACTGATTGATTATTGACCGATTGAAAGCGGACACTGACGGATGAAAGGAAGGGCAAAATGATCAGAGACGTCAAATACTGCCGACACCCTCTCCACTCATTCGGGGGGTCTCTACATGTATCAGCGTTTAACAGAACTGGTTCTGTCACATTCTGTGACGGTTTAAAGCTCTGGCCTCATGGAGTGACCCCTGCCATGACGTCCCCTTACAGTGCTGAGACCTGTGCTGGCTCCAGTAACCTACTACTGTGTTCTTTGACGCTATGGTAGGATCTTAGCCCTCAGCTTGTTTTTTTTCCAGCTGGCACTGCCATGACTTTATCAGGCTGCATTCCTGCTTCAGTTTTTTGGTCAGTTTTGCCCCTGTAAGTGCCCAGGGAATTTTAGAGTGAAGCGACCAAACCAAGCTCCCTCTGCATATTTAAGCATGGCACAATGTTCTACAGCACCCTACAGGCTCTGTGCAGCCAGGAAATAGCTGTTTTTCAACGCAATTTGTCCCGAAGTATTTCGGACCAAAACGGATTTTGACGGAAAATTCAGCGAAGTCGGCAAACCGAATTTTTGAGAAGTTCGCCCATGTCTAATTATATTTTTTAGATTTTTTCTCTCTGAACAGAAAGGATTTCTGTATTATCTAGTATAAAATCTACTGTTGCTTCTGGTAGAAAATGGTTTATTCTTAGAAGTGCTGAGAAACAAACAGCCCTCTTCCTCATCTTAGGACTTTAGGATTTAAGAGAGATATTCTCCAAGCAGGTGACCTGTTTTAGAAGATAAAGCAAAAGTTGTTCTTTAAGGATATATTCTAATTCGATAGCCCAAGACAAATAGCTCATGGCATGGAATTAGGTAAGGAATAATTGTAAAAAAATCCAGATGGAACTCCCATAAGAAGCCAGAAGGGGCTCTAGTTTAAGAAAACATCTCGGGCACCTCTGTTCTCAAGTACCAGCTTCAATCTCTTTCTCGTAGATAATCCAAGCTACAGAAGTTTTACACAGAAAAGCAACCATAAATACAGGTATTCTAAGGGAATTGTCAACTTCTCTATCCAATGGATCCCTCGAAAGAAAGCAGTGATCAGAAGGAAATATGAGTCTTCTCAATTATTAGGTGACAAAGTTAGATGGACATCCTAGGCCTTACAATCTTTTTTATTAAATCTATAGATTGCCTTAAACTAGCTTCCCAAATCTTGTTTCTTGTCAGGCTTATCTTATGATTCATTTTAACAACATGATAGCTAGGAAAAACCTTGACCTTATTATGAGAAAAATAAGATTGTTTACTTTTCTTGGGAAATCTTCCTTCTTTTACTTCAATGATGGTCCTGACTTAATTTCCTTTTTAAAAGAGGAATCACATTGCAATCTTTGAATCAGAATATTAGGAGTAGAACATATATCATCTAGTTTGTCAGATGATAATGAATAGGAACATTTATGTCTACATATGTTTTGCCTTCTTAGAAGATTTAAAGAATAATTTGATCTTCCTTAAAGTTATCTGTTAGTAGTGTGGTAAACCGAAGCAGCCTAGTAGAAGCCAGTAAACATTCCCCTGAATTCAACATGAAACCAAGAAAACAGGACTGAGGTAACATGAATCAGTGTAGTGAGACAACCCCTTTAAGTTCTGAATCTAGAGCATTCTTTCCCTTTTGTACACTTTAGATACAGTGGGTATGGAAAGTATTCAGACTCCTTTAAATTTTTCACTCTTTGTTTTATTGCAGCCATTTGGTAAGATCCAAAAAGTTAATATTTTTGCTCTATTAATGTATACTCTGCACCCCCATCTTGAAAGGAATAAAAAAAATACAGAAATGTAGATATTTTTTGCAAATTTAAATAAAACAGAAAAAAATGAAACATCACATGGTCATAAGTATACAGCACCTTTGTCTCAGTATTGAGGAGAGTGCCCTTTTGAGCTAGTACCGCCATGAGTATTCTTGGGAATGATGCAACATGTTCTCACTCTAGGATTTGGGGGATCCATCTGCCATTCTTCCTTGCAGATCATCTCCGTACCCTCAGGTTGGATGGCTTGAACTGTTGGTGATGGGACAGGACATTTTCAAGTCTCTCCAGAGATGCTCAGTTGGGTTTAGGTCAGGGCACTGGGGGGCCACAGTCAAGAATTGTTGTTCTGAAGCCAGTGCTTTGTTATTTTAGATGTGTGCTTTGGGCCATTGTCTTGTTGGAAGATGAACTTTTGGCCAGTTGAGGTCCAGAGCATTACGGAAGAGGTGTTCATCCAGGATATCTTCGTTCTTGGCCGGATTCATCTTTCATTCAATTGCATCCAGTTGTCTTTTCCCTGCAGCTGAAAAAACACCCCCATAGCTGATGCTGCTCCACCACCACGTTTCATTGTTGGGATTTGTATTGGGCAGTGTGAGTTTCTCATACATACGCTTAGAATTAAACACCAAAAAAAGTCATATCTTCATTCTCATCAGCACCAGAGGAATCTTTTTAGGCATAGTCTGGGAGTACCTTCATGTGTTTTTTGCAAAACTGTATGCTGTTTATATGTCTTGCACTGAGAGAGGCTTCCGTCCGGCACAACCTCTGCCATGTAAAGCCACGGATGGTGGGCGGGCTGTGCAGTGATAGTTGATTTTGTGGAACTGTCTCCCATCTTCCCTACTGCAGCTCTGGAGCTCAGCCAAAGTGATTTGGGTTTTACTTTACCTCCCTTCACCAAGGCCTCTTCTCCCAGCCAGAGTCGAGCGGAAAGAGTTGTGGTACTCCCAAACTTCTTCCATATTCAGAATTATGGAGGCGCTGTGTCTTGGAACCTTGAGATTGCCTGCAGAAAACTTCTTTTTGTATTCTTGGCGAGATTGTGCTTTTGCAACAATTCTGTGCTGAAAGCTCCTTGGCAGTTCCTTAGACATCAGGTTCTCTAAAATGCACTGTGAGCTGTGAGTTTTATATGACAGGTGAGTGCCTTTCCAACAAGTCAATCAGTTTAATTATAACACAGCTGGGACTCAATGGTTGGAGTAGAACAATCTCAAGGGAGGATAAGAAGGAAATGGACATGCATGCAAAGTTAAAATATGAGTGTCACAGCCAAAGGGCTATGTAATATTATGACCATGTGATATATCCAATTTTTCTTGCTTAATAAATTGCAAAATATCTACATTTCGGTTTTTTTTCTTTCAAGATGTGGTGCAGAGTTGTAAATTATTGAGCACATAAAATTTAACTTTTTGGTATTACCCAAATGGCGGCAATGAAACAGAGTGAAAAATTTAAAGGAGCCTGAATACTTTTCTTACCCACTGTATTCACAAATATCTCCTCATAATAGAACAATATAAACCTTAAAAACACACTTTTTCCTTCAAGTATTATACTACTATAAAACTTCCTATTGTTATGGTGGGATTTTTGTGCGGTTTCCAAATCAATCAATAATCCAGTATTAAGAATATGATACGTATGAAAAGAGTTGCTGATCACAGTGGTCGCAATGAAAAATCTTCTGGTTATTACAAGCAATGCATGGAGTTTACATTAACTTCTGTTTAGGTGACATATTTTTAATACATTAGGTAATACAATACGTCATTATACGATCAATTATGCATGGATTAACTATATTACATTGGTTCAAACAAATTAATTAGCCTCCCCATAATTATCATTACCAAGTACACCCTGATAAATGTAGTGTTACTTTTCAAACACACACACCCCTTAACTTTATTCTAAATTAATTGGTGGAGGTCTATTCTCCAATCAGATCAGAACCTTATATTTTAATCTTAGATACAAACTTCAGGTAAAGGGGTTCTATCGCTACAAAGATCATGTCTCAGATATGGGGATCAAGTATAAATATAAAGCCATTTTGTACTTGGGTTTGCTTTACTCGTCACCTTGGTTTAGCAGATATGGCTTTTTTTGTAAATCTGTATTCTGTTTCTGCTTGCTGCTGGCGGGAAAAATGCCCCCTAGCCGGTTATCCGCCCCCCTAATACACGCCTCGTGCACGTGATTGGCTGGCTGACATTTCGCATTCAGCCTGTTGGGATACGCCCCAGACAGGGAAGACATCTGGCACGCCCCCTGTTACTGTGATTGGCTGCCAGCTCCACTCGCATTTTCTCCTTCTGAGCTGTTAAAATCTATAGGGAAACCAAGGTGTCTGTGGCTCTAATACACTTCTTCCCAGATCTAGGGTGAAATGATCTGTGGTAATAACTGCCTGTTTATGTCACTGATCCCCTCATTATAAATACACGTATTTATAGCGTCGTCATGCCTGTTTTTAACAGGGGGAGAGGGGTGGAGGGGAAGGGCAGTGTGCATTGCTCCATATAACACCAGTATGTTGCTGTTAACAGAGGTGAAAGGGGGGGGGCAGTGTACACTTCCTCACTGTCTCTTCAGTTCAGGCTGTGTGTGTAACTGCATTTATAGCACAGCAAGATGCTGTGGAGCCTGGAGATTGAGCTCCTGCAGTACATATACAAGCATCGCAGGTGGGGCTGCAGATCTGTTCTCTCCAGACTTCCTTTGCTTCTACCTGCCTCACCAGAATGATGATGTCACAAGTCTTCAGTGAGGAGAGACACGCTCCTGGGAGGAGAGACACGCCCGCTGAGAAGAAGAGACTCGCCACTGAGGTTTTCAATTCAATCTCAGCGAATTAGCTGAAAGAGCCTGAAACAGTTTCAATGATTATTTAAAAAGACCTTTAAACTCTTGCTTTAATTACTAAAATTGTCCCTTATAATCTATGCCGAAAGTCTGTGGTTTCGTTTTTCCTATGAGTCAGTTTCTGGGAGTTACAAGCCATAAAATCAGGAAATTAGGAAGTGATAATACAGAATGGAGAACTAGCAGAACTAGCAAACTAACCTTTAGTAACATAATTTATGACAAGCTATAACAATACTAAGAGTGCATCTATTCAGCAGAGCTGAATAGTCTTAGACAAGAAGCTAGAAGATGGAGGTCGGGTTGCGGCCATTTTGTCTGCTCTTCATCGATTTAGAGAGGAATCCTGTCACATAGTATATGCCTCCCCTTACTGGAAACAGCACAAAGCTAGTGTCAGACATTTCGTTTCCAGGCGCTGGTGTCCCTTTATTCTGTAAGATGCTGTAGCTTTTAGTGCATTTAATGTTCAATAATATTCATGAGCAGGATGTGAGCCCCGCCCCAACAAAGATAGCCACACCCACCTGACAGTTAATTCACTATGTTTTCTACCTATTCAACAGTAATAGGTTTAGCAGGTGAGGTGGTTGGGGTCTATACAGGTGGGGGAAGGGTATTAAAAAATGACTCTTTTCATGTCTCTCTCAGGGCTGAAAAAGACTGCAGTTGTGAGCATTAAATACTCCTCTAAAACTACAGCATCTTACAGAATATGAAGGGACAGCGTTGGTAACAGCATGTTTGTCACCAGCTTGTGCGACCCTCAGCAAAGACGGGGGGCATAAAACTATTGACAGGTCTCTACGGAAAATACCATATCGTGTTCTTTGATAGTCACACAAAGTGAACCAATTTCCATAGCACTATAAAACTCTAATTTAGAAATCCTTCCCAGTAATTCTGCTTAGCTACGCGCATGTCTCAACACTATGACAACAAAATGACAACAATGGAGACAACACACCTCCTAATCAGGTGGATGCAAATCCCTTGGAAATATAAACTTCTCTATAAAACCTATTACTTAAAGGGGTTTTTCCACGATGTAATGTTGACGTGGGATCCTCCAAAATGGGTATTTAATCATTTTTCTAAATATATGGCTTACAAAATGTGGAAGCCTCTGAGAGTTTACCGCTTTCTTTTACATGCCCTTGTTACTTATAAGTTTGCGCATTAGACACGACCAGCAGCCTGAGAGGAGCTGATTGGCCACGACGTTGCGTGTTTGCACTTCTTATCTGATGACAGGGAATTTGAACGAGCTGGCAAGGACTGTGAGAAAGATCTTTTCTTTTGTATAGAGAAATCTGCCAGTTGTAATGTGATTATTTGAGTACACATTGCACAATGCTCTGCTTCAGGCTGTGTTCTTCGCCTCCCTCTCTCTCAACTGTGAGGCAGCGTGAGGCAGCATGATTGATTATTTCTCTTCTGAGCAAATAAGAGGTAAGAAACTCACTTCTGGGCAAAAAACCCCTTTAACACACAAGATGAACACGTTAAACAGCGAGTATCAATAAGCACACAACCCATTCACGGAGAAGCTATGACCCAAAAAACAAGTGTACAACAGAGTTCAAACAATTCCCAATAACACATGTAACAAATATGCTGTGGAGTTCATGCACAACTCATAAGTCATGCCCGAGACCTTTAAAAGAAGTTTAGATAAATAAAACTGCGCCTTTAATTCTCCACACAACTATTAACTATTAATCCACAATCATTCCAACAACACATCCCCCCCAACTTACTATCCATACAAACCCACCACTCAAACAATACACCCCTCCCCAACAACCTCAAAACTTATTCTTCCTCCCACCATAACTCACCTCTCTATCAACTACCCCTCCACAAATAACCACCCCCCCCACTCTCCCTTCCCTCCCTACCCCCAACAAAACCACCCAATCCTTTTCACTACACAATCCCCCCTTCACACCCACCATCCCAATCCAACCATCCACAATACCCAACAAACAAAATCCCACCCAAACCCTCCCCCTACCCATACCTCCACCTCAACACAAACACCCAAAACCCCCAGACCCCACACCCAATCCCAAAACACACAACTACCCACCAAAACCTGCCTACCCCCAATACTCTCAAACAAATCCCACCCACAAACCCTCCAACAATTAATCCTACCCACACTTCCTATAACCTTCAACAAATCCTTCAAATATCTCATACAATCTCTCCCCCCATCCTATCCACATTTTTTTTTTTTCTTTTCTTCTCTTCCCCTTTGATGTTGGTCAGTCTCTCTGTACCCTGCCCTATCTCCATGACTTCTTCCGTTATGTCTCTCCTACAAAGAGATCAGATCACCTATGTTCACCATCTACGATGTCATGTCTAGTGTCTTCTTTCTATTCTGTTTGTCACACTCTCCTTCACGCTCTCAACATGTGACTCCATTCTAGTCTACAGTTATAATCCAATGTGTTCCACATGTCTTCCCATACTTATTCATACACTTTCGTGCCCCACGTTGACTCTTACTGTTGTTCACTAACAATGTTAACCACACTCATAATGTGTAAACTGTCATATCATGTCATCCTCGTCATGTGTCCACGATTATGCCTCACACCTACCTCTAACCTCCTACTACTCTCCTATCCTAAACCTTATATATCGCCAGTTCATGATGTTGGTTCACTTCAGTACTGATTGTACCGCATCACTCTACTCCCGTTTATCATCTGCTTGTCCTGTCACGCTGACCACTCCCCCACCCCCTGATCTCTGTTCCTACTCACAATCATAATGTGCCCTCCTTCTCCTAACACTGAAGTCTCATGAGTAATGACTCTCCCAGTGCCCCATAGAGTCATCACCATACTCTAATCTCGGTAAACCATCAATGTCATCACAACATAAATGTATGAGTGTGTGTGTTCATGTATGTCTCATGTTTGTGTGTCTCTGTCTTCCTCAGTTTGACCTTCTTCTCCTCTACAATCACTCATATTGCTGTGCTGTCTATGTGTTCACCTCAATGTTGGAATCAACTAGATACCACACAACTACTTTACGCGTCTATATAACCCCTACCAAAAACATCGTGTCATAGTCTGTAGTTTCCTCTAACACAGTCTTCATAAGAACCTGCTATGTGTTCACGCACACATGCAACCACACCTGTTCACCCCAGCCAACCTAACCACACATCTCTTTTATGTCTTTTATGTTTTGTGTCACATATGTAGAAATTGTCACTCTTCTAAATAGTAAGTCCTGAAATGTGTGTACCTTGTCTTTCACTACAACTACGTCTTACTCTGTACGTGCAAATGTGTTTCCAATAGAAGTAGATACCGCTCCTTGACTATCACCTGTGTGTGACCATCCCACTGTCTCCCTTGATGTCTAGTACCAATCTATATCTCATCCAGAGTACACACCTGAGTGTGTTCTACATGATACATTAAGTGTTCACTATATCATAGATCAATAACCTACCAGTCCATATCACCCCGCGTCCTACTAGACCAACAATAGACAGTACCACACTAGTCAGCAAAACGATCTGTGTCCAGTTTAAGTCTTGTGTCTCCTAGCAACAACTGTAACACACTGAGTACTACACGATCCAAACTAACCTCCTGTGTGTAATCCTAAAACTTCCTACCAAAGAGACTCCCACTTGTGTTACAAAACTTCTTAAAATTTCCCCCAAATAACCATCTATATCCCAAATATTTTTTTTTTTTTTTCCCAAACACCACACCACCCCTGTCCTATCCAGACACCCCGTAACCCCACTATCCCTGTCCTTGAATGACCAGAGATCCTCTGTGTTCATCTGTATAGTTATTATGTGTAATAATGTCACCGCCCATTTTACGATCCCCACAAACATTTATTAAAACACCACCATCAGTGTAAAGTCCGTTCATGTGTCATTATCTTATCCAAATCATATCCTTTCCTCCAGCCTCTAGTTATTCTCCCCCATTTAACCATTATTTGTGTTACCCAAATAGCTCCAAAAACCAACCGTCATCTCCTCATACTCACTCCCCATTGTTGCCTCTCTTCTAGTACTCCAACCATCTCGTAACTCCCCATGCTCACAACCCTAATCGCATCCCTGAAAACTCCTAGTGCTGTCTCTTTGTTCGTGCTAAGAGTGTGGATCCATACCTTTACTCCTCGAACTACTGTCATCTGTCTCTCATACTCCTGACTCCTAAGATCTCGACCTCAACTTACGTGACCACACATCTCCGATACTCACTCCCATCTCATGCTATACTACGTCTACACTGTGTGAATACAATCTCCTTACTAGTGTGTTGTGTCAGATCATCCTCTCTCATCTCCAGTATCTAAGCAATATTAGTATTGCAAGCATACTCATTGTACACCTATAATCATGTCTGTGTTGCCCAATCACTCATATGTGTGTCGCCATTCTCACACACTCCCTATAATATGTCATGACGCAGTTTGCACATCATCCTTATGTGTAACACATACGCAGCCACCCCTCCAACTGTACAAAGATCAATACCGCATGAGCCTTTTAGAAATTAGTATGCTCACGCAGCAAAGATACTATGATACCTCACATACACATTCTATGTACTCAACTGTACAAAAATGTGATATCTGGTCGGATATCTCTATACCAATTCTTGGTCAGTCTACGACTCATCTCTGATGAAATCCAGACTCACGCGCTCTCACCCCCTTGTTGATCGTCACACGAGTCCATCCCACTAGCACTGACCACTCAACGTGTCTCCACCCACTCCCCCTCCTATACCCACTCACCAATGTCCCACATCTGCACCGCAGTCTCTCTGTGCAAAATACTACTGCACAGACTCTAGATTCTGATGTGTGTTATGCCTACCCTCTGAGAGTGTGTATGAAGTGCGCTGATCTAACACAAACACCTGCTATACACAACATCAGATACTTATTATCTCTCGATACCTTGTCTCACTCCCCATTCATAAAGTATGTCTCTCACATCATCTTACTCAAGTCCTCCACAGATGTACTATTACGCTGTGTGATGATGACCGTGTGTGACTACCAATCCAGTGTTGTCCTCTGTGTAACTCTCACATGTTTGCCACGTCCGCTTGTATGTTGCTTTCTGTCACTTTACGATATCGCATGTATAACTGGCTTGCGTACGCCACCAGTGCCGTCGTCTATAGTCAGAGATCTGCATCATTCAAGAAGTGATAGGACTACCTCTAGTACTGATCTTAGTAGAAGTGAGTATGTCAGTTCATCTAGATCATACTATGTCACTGAATGAAAGAAACATAAGTCAGTCTCGTGTACTCGTTTCTTGATTCTATGCCGTAGACTATCAACACCTCTTAACACCTGAGAATATTGATGACTGTATTTTACTCATGACCTCGACAAGCACCTGCCAACACATCTCTAGTTCGCACTCTGCACTCTGTAGTCACAGACACGCATCACTAAATCCTACTCAGTGAACAATAGTTAGTTTCTGCTGTATATGACGTCTGAACACCGCGTAGTGTCGACCTGTGCCAACTCCATCGTCTCATCTCTCAATCAGTACGTTGTGTCCGTTTGCACATCATACATGTGTGTGTGTTCCTCCTCCAGGCATGCCATTACTACTGGTTCACCTTACTCATCTAAGAGAAGTAAGACGTATCATCGATGTAAACAATTTCTGACTAGTGAGAATAAGATGATCTAATTCTCTTGACGCCGCAATCGCCCTCTAGCTCCTGGACAATAGAAGCCGAAGTGCAAAGTAGACCCCCTCTTCACTTTGTACACGGGTGTCGACGTAGCTCTTGTGATGAGAGCAAGTGAGTTTCTGTGTTGAGGTGTTCACTACGATCAACAGATAGAAGCACATAATTAGTGTGACACTCCTTTAATCACAGATACACAGAAGAAACTACCATCGTAGACTCTCTCGGTTGTTTTTATGTCAGTGTTCTGTGACTGTGGATCAGTCAGGCACAGTACTCTCTCAATCTAGTAAATGCCATGAGTCGCCTCTGAGATGGATTGTCGTTAGTCTTTTGCTGTGCATATATCTGAGCTCACACATAGATAACTCGAGATTCGCAGTGTGTGTGTCGTTCTTACTCTCGCTGCTCAAATCTTCACGCGATGTGTGTGTGCATATTGTCAGAGGGGAGTTTGTTCGAGAATCATACCTCTGCGCGATCACGTCTGATGGATGGAGAGTATAGTGAAATGTGAGTTATCGGGTCGCGCGCGATAGAGTGTAAGGTAAATCTATGTGTAAGAGTGGTGCTGAGAGTGTTGTAGAGAGACGCAGTAAACTCGGAAGAGATCTTGCTGAGGCTCTCAGTCAGTCGCTCATGATGCGTGATATATTGTAGGAAGTATGTTGTAGTGTGTCTCGTGAATAGTCTCAGGTGCAGTCCAGATGATATAAGTAGTTTGTGGTGGAGGATCTTTAGTCATGAGAGAGTAGTTGTGTATGTGACCTCATGATAAGGTGTCAGTAGAGAGATAGTTGGTGATGAGAAGATGTTATTGCTCAGTATAAGCAGCAATCATCTCTAATGGCAACAGGTGTCTCTCATGATGTATCTAGATCTGATAAAGAGAGTCACTGTGTTAGAGGTGCTAAGAAGTGCTATAGAGTGGAGTGACTCATGTAAGGTCGGTTGATATGTCTGTACTCGAGCGTGAACTACGCTCGCTAAGAAGAAGATCACTCGCAGAGAAGTAGTGTATGTGAGAGTGAAGTCTCCTGCGCGGAAATGCCATATGAGTTGTCACTACTAAAGGTTTAAAAATGTTTAATTAATGTTGTATATTTGCACTGTTTTCAACTATAACCTGCATATGAATTGTTTTAGAAATGACCCTATTTTCACCTCTATGCAGCCAGTAGCTTCTGAGCATGTTCTATGGATTGTGTATAGCATAAAAGGGTTGCAGAAATGTAACCTTTGCAGCCACTTAAGGTTTAAGGTGGGAGAAATTCATAACAAACATTGCGTGTTGGGTAGATTAGAAGGTAATATAAGCACTGGTAAACTTAGTTTCTGGGTCTTCCTCAGGTATCAAACTGCCATGGGAGTCTGGGTCTATGTAGGAGGAACTTGGTTCTCTCCACAGGAAGCTTGTCTCTGCAGAGTGTCAGGCTTTAACCTTATCTTCCCTGGCCGATGGAGTGGAAGCAAGAAAGAGTTAGTTCAGCGGGTCGGGAGTTTAGGAACATCACCCTGCTCTCGGTCTAAAGAGTGGCTGCAACTGGAAGGAGGGTTGTATCATGAAGGGATGCCTGCTCGCCTGTGCTGTACATCTTGAGGGTTGAAGTAAAAAGGCCTGAGATTGATTTACCACCATTAACCCTTTGTCTACATGCCTGCTTATTCTGCACTGCACATCATAAGGCACCCTCACTATGCCATCTAAAGCACAGGCAGTTGAGGGATGAAAACCAGCATAGAGTTTGCCCTTTGGGAAAAACCACAACAAACATAAAAAACATAAACCAACACCACCACATTCTCTTATAGTACAGAAAACTTTTCACTAGTGGAAGTGTGAGAGGTTAGGTTGATGTTGAGTGTTTAGGCCATGTTCACACGGCTTAAAATGGGCCGTATTTCGGTCGTATTACGCACCGGAGTTGGTGAGTGACGCAAATTACGGGCGAAACCGGCACAAAATTCAATACGTTAATATAAAAAATACACAGTCTCAAGATAAACAATGGATTACTTCTCCTCTCCCTCCCGGCGCCTCCTCCTTTCTTTATCAAAAATCCCATATCAAACACTCCTCCCACTCTCCTCACTCCCCAACCCTACAATTTCTTCTCCACATCTTTCCTTCCCCATCACATAACCTCACATCCCCCCCCTTACCCCTTCTACAAATTTTTCTAACACTCCCATCCCCACCCCCTATATCCCCACTCAACTATTCCTATCCCATCTACTATCCTCCACCTCCCATTCACCACACATCCACCATCCCACATCACATCATATCCTTAAACCCCCCCCCCCCATTCACCATACCTTCACCTCAAACTTCCCTAACCCCTTCACAAATCCTCCCTTCAATTCTCTACAACCCTCTCATTCAAATCTCAACCCACCTTTCCCCACTATTCTACAACCTTACCACCATCACACACTCTTCCCATATTCAACCTACTCACCACCCCCACTTCCCCCCACTCCCTCTTTTTCTTCACTATCCCTCCCAACAAACCTTTCTTCCTTCTTTACCCCCTATCCCAATAACATTTTCTTTCTCTTTCTCCTCTCTCACCTTCCCCCTCTACCCTCAACAACCTTTCAAATTATTCCACCCTCTCCCCCCAACTACTTCCCACCTCTATATCCCCTTCTACTCTATCCATCCACCCTCATACAAACCCTCTTACAAAACCCCTCCATATACTCCTAAAATCAACATCCCCCTTCTATCCACCTCAAACCCCAAACCAGAGGATCTAAGCTATTCCCTGTACATGCACTTTAGATATCAGTAGATCTGCTACAACTCTCCCTTAATCTTATTGTCCAACGAGCCTTGGATATAATCTGTCAACATTGTGTGATCACTATATTGACATAAACACGTACTATAACACTTGCTCAGAAAACAGAATGAGAGCATTTCAAAGCACTCACTGTCTCTGCACACCATATGCCCCTTGAAACTGCCTCTCAGTCTTGTACTACACGTACACTACCTAAGTGTGTCTCTGTCATGTAGCTCAGTATCAGTATTTACTCCATGTTACTACTCTCACAATAACGCTACAGATACTATTGTGTGCAGAACGCTACTCAAAAGTGAGAGTCAGACATCCACTATATTATATTCGTCCGTGTGTTCTAGATATGTCACGCATCCTCTCTCTCCAAAACATTCATCACCTCCTATCAAAATCAAGTGTCTCCTGACCTCTGAAGATATTACACTGTTGTCTAAGATATATACCTCTGTGTTTCATAGATAACTATACTGTGCTGCAATAGACTCCAAGTAGATATAGTCTACCCACATGTCAATAATAAGATGATCCCAGAGATTCCGATCACTATCATCGGCCCTGAAAACAAGAACACTGTCTCCTACTGCAATGTTGTTACCGCCCCTTCTACACATATTAGCTCACAACATATGTGTATGTAGTATTCTACACTACTGTTAGTAATACCCTTATGTCCTCCTAGATAGATCCCAATCCCCAAACCAATAACATATCATGCACATCTCTCACTAGTATCTCCTTAGTTTTACCAACACCCAGACCAAATCCAGTCCCTCACATCTCACAACATCACTATGACCCTGATTACACTCGACCTGAACCTGTGTGTTATATTGTGCCTTGTCTCCATAAGTCTGTCAAGAACAATCTCAGACTAACATCACATCAGTAATTATCACATCTGCACGTATCTATCCCCATTGCACGTCATCTAAACAAACTGTACCATGCCTCCTGATGTAAATATGTACTACATCTCTGACTTTACGATAGTGAAAAAAACCTCCCAACGTGTCTCATATCTCTCCTACTACACCATAAAGATGCTAGTCAGTGATATACCATTTCCACCCTATCATAGTTCACCTCTATAGACAAGTGTGTCTATCATCAACACCATCACCTACAATCCATTTAATTGACTTGTTGTGTCACGTGAATAAACCTCTAGTCCTAGTCCACACGCACCCCGTTGTATGTGTCAATGCCTGTATCTCATCTAGATACATATCATTATACCCTTGTGTGTGTAAGAGAGACATAGTGCACCAATCTTACTCCTATTCTAAAAACCACAACCAAATACCTCATGTCTCCCCACCCCCCCCCATCATCACATCTTATCGCTCTGATCTTTCCGCATCTCAATCGTGTGATGTACATATCTCCATCGAGTTCAATGACTCTCAGTGTGTTATGCGCTATACCCCCTCGAGTACTCTAGTGTCCCTCATCCACTGTTCACCTAAGCGTATGACTCAAGAACCTTCTGTCATGCAGATCTCATACCATATTAAGTGTTATAGCACAGTCTACCATTATGCTGAGACTCGTCTCTACCTCTCCGTGAACTGTCTATAGTTGTGTCTCAATGTGCAATAGCTGATCGGTACTCTCACTCTCCATCCCCATTAACACCCCCACCCCACTACCACATCTCTCCATAGACTCACACACGAACAAAGTCCACCAGACAAAGTAAGCACCCTACTCACAACCTAACCCAACACCATCGTCTACATCATACACCACCAGATAAACTATAGTCCACATCCTCTTATATACCAAGTGAATATATCCTTCTATACTCACTTCTTAGCAAAAGACACAATCATACCCACACAGAATACTCACGCTCCCACTGTCTCCCCCTGCACAGATCACGACCATACTAAGCAAGAGACCTCCTGAAAGACACTGTAGCACAGAAGATCTCTCCCCTACTGACATCCCAATATACCCTACCCCACACGATCAAACTAGTGAGATCTCAAGACGTGTATCTGTAACTAGGTAGAACATCCGTGCTCAAACCATGTCCTCTCTCTGCAGTATCATCCTCTCACATATCTCCAAGATGCCCACTCTACATCAACAATCCACTCACCAGATCCAACGCTCACCCTGATCAACACACCACCACCTCTCATCTAAACTAACTCAACATGCTACCTCACTCACACTCCGTGACAAATTTGTCTATGAGATCTAATCTTAACACTCTCATCCATGCTCACCTATACTCTGTCAAGAAGTCTGATGTAAGATCCCCCCCCTATATCCCACTCAAACAGTCACAGATCAATGTATCACGTAAATACAAGCTAGAACATAGTCCAATACTTATTCTCACCAAAACAAAATCTACCTCCACACTCATCATGCAAAGTGACTCTTTCTCGCGCAAGTGTGTCACAGAACCTCTAATCAGTAGTACTATATATTGTCTACATCAGACTCAAGAGATACTGTGACTCACAACACTAATGTCATGTGACGACACTGTCATCCCCCAGTCCTGTATCAAAAATCTAAGATCATTCGAATCACTCCCAGAATATATCCTAGTCAACCCTCTCCTACTAGTTAGTGATAACCTTTAACTATAAACAATCTGCTCCACCAATCTAAACTCGTATACTCTCTCCTGATCAATAAGTCTCTTGTTAGCCACAAACATAGACCAAAGTTGTCCTTCACACTCCTACCCACCTGTGTATCACCACCTCTAAAAGCCTATTGTGTCCTGTTATGTGTGTCTCTTTGTGTACTGTTCTCACCTCTCGCCTCCTAGACAGTCTCTGAGTGTGTGTTCTACTACTACAACTGTTATCTTGCTATGAGTGTGTTCCATCGTCCTGTTGCATATAACACAATTAGTTTCACCTGTGCTATACTCTAACCTCCATCGTGCAAACATCCCTCAGTTGATTCCAGAAAACCTCAACCAACTATCTCTCTCTTGATACTCTACTCATGTACTCAGGATACATGTGTGTCTATAATACGCGTGTCACGTCTCACGTAATTGACTCTACATGTTGTTGAACTCGATCCCATATCTGATCACTCCGTTGTTCCGCCTCTATCCTGTCCGCAATGACCATAATAGTGTCGAGTCCTCACTCTTGTGTCTCTATAATCTATCAGAGACACAAGAACACCTCTATGTATATCAGTCACCATAACTACTACACACATACCTACCACAAAAATGTCTGCCAGCCTAAGAGATATATCAAAAATATCTACCTTTCATCTATTCCAATCTTCCTAACTTCATCTCCTCATCATTCTATCACTGTGTATACCACACTTATGTCCATCCGTATCGTACTGTTACTCCTTTTGTTTATATGTTTTCGTGACCACTGAAAGTGTTTTTTTATTTGTCTTCTTTCTGTTCCCTGTATAACCTCTCGCAGTTATCCCTCAGTGTCACACACACAAGTCCTACTCTCACCGCTCTATATACTATGTCGATACACTAAGACCCCTCACACCTGTCTCTAATCCTATGTGACTCTCTAACCTTGTTGTGTGGTGCCTCCACACTTCTCAGAGTGTGTGCATACTCACACTCCTGCTAAGGGCAGACTAGTGTGTTCATACATTGTCAGAGTGCAGTAGGTGTCTAGTCCTAACATACTAAACGACAATCATTGTCCTACTTTTTCGATCCATATTAGAACTACTACGTAGAGAGCGCTCCTCCTGATGATCCCACTTTCTAAATCACTCCGTAATATCTGTCATGTGTCTCCCACCACACAACACCCCCCTAGTGATGTCCTCTCACCTAACCTAATCACACTACAATCACCCTGCAACTGATAGAGTCATACTCACATAAATGCATCATACATGTGCACCCAGATGAGGTCACCTGTTAAGAGAAACAGTATACCTACTACCCAATGTACTTAGACCTTCACTAGATGACCAGCTAACACCACTCAATACACCCAAGAGTGTATACTTCCATATCGCCTAGTTGTTGAGCACTTCTTAAGTCAATACGTGCTGTTATAGTAATATGTGAGTGCTCACCCCTTACAAAGTACACATGAAGACCAATCCGTATCCTAGATAGCAGAGAATCAACTTCCTACTCTCAACCACACTACCTACACTCCCACGCTATCTATGTGGCTTCTTTGAGTGTGCCAATATTACCCCCGACGCAGTCCACATCCTATAGTCTAACATAAGAGATGTTGTGTCCGTCAAACTGTCCCTGAATATCGAGACTCATCTCTACTGTCAGGACACTATCATCACTCTCTTCTCTATCAAATACCCACAACTATGTGTGTCTCCAACTGATCCAATCTTTGAGATCGAAAACTGTATCTCCTCCATCTACCAACCCTCTAACTGTATTATATCGTATCATCACTAACGTTCTAAAACTCACTAAACCTTGTAAAGTAAATCCTATCGATACTCCACGCCCTCGATCTGCTACATTAGACACTCACAAATATGCTCTTCTAATAACAACTCCACTACTAGTACCTTCTCCGTGTACACGTGCATGTTATCTCACAATAACTACACTCACCCACGCTGAGTCTAAAGTCAGTGGTATCACTCTCGCCTACTCTACATCATGAACACACACACCTCCCACACACCACCCAGACCTCTCCTAATATCTTATAAAAAATCAAGATCTCCCCCATACCAAAACAAATACTCTTTCTACTACTCTCAATTACATACAGGTGACAAACACATACATGCTGACACAGTCCTCTACAATACCCCATAGTTTCCAAACTCACCCGTCTCTTGCCCTCCCCACCTCCCCACATCCGTTGTCTCAGAAACACTCTATATATATATTCCTCTACCGTCCTAATACCTGTGTCTTAAGAAAAACGCATCTATACCTCTGTCCACCCTCTCTACATCTATCCAAAGTCCTACATTCATACGTGTCCTAGAACACGTATCTGCCACACACTAGCCACACATGCATACCAACTAACCCACTAAAACATCCCATCTATGTGACTCTTACTAACTGGTGTATCAGTTCACTGCCTTCACTCACACCTGTTTAGAATCACTGGTCATACACTCATCCAAACCACTGCCGCCACATCCTATAACTAAGAAGTGTCCTAGTTATTATTCCTCATTCCTAGCTCATGTAGAATCCAATGTCGCTTGTCATTCTCCTCATCCGTGACCACCTCTACCCACTACCAGATCCACCCCCACGCTCTCCAAATACATCAAATCAAACCTCCCTCTGTTCTGAACTACCCTATCCCCCCCAAACTACAAGAAATACACCAAAGAAAGACCACCCGTCTCCTCCGCCCCCTAAACCCTAGATATCAGAAAAGCTCAGAATAATGTGTCTGCACCTCCATACACAGTAAACAATGCCTTCGCCGTGTCCTGACACCCATACCAAGACAAGTACTATCTCTCATCATGATAAAAACTCACCTAGTAACCACGCTCCACCTGTATGTGTATCTCAATCACCGAATATCATCAACCCCAAATGTTGCAGCAACTCCACCTCTAAACGTGCACCTACGCTCACCCACTAAACATAACCTATGTCAAGAGAAATACAAAAATGTGTCGTGTCCACATGTATCAAATGTGTCACTCCAGAATGTCAGTTCAAACCCACATTCCAACACCAATACAGAAAAACCTCCTATCATCACAAAAAAATACCTAACACGTCCAGAGTCCTTCCGTGCGAAGTGTCGTGTTCTTGATGTCATCCCTTCAACCACCCTTAAGATACTCTAAAAGCAAACAGTAAACTCTCTTAAGTCCTATTCTCTCATCAAAATCTCAATAATCGTCCCCCTAAACATAACCAATCCCCGTCCTACATTCATGCGAGTTGCTACAAGAAGAGCTTGTCCCACCATCGTCCGTGTTAAAGTAAACCCAGATAACTACGTTCCGACTATTAGATTATAATTACAATTGCACGTGAAACATCACTCTACCATATCAGTGTCTAAGTGTTATCACACACTCGTGCTACCCACCCACGCCTAACTATCTCAAAATCCCTAAATCACTCTCTCCTACCCATAACATATCACTCATACGACATGTGTGTCTGTCATCACGCTATGAATACGATACACAACTCTCCCGTAATGAAGTTACCCCCATTTTACCCAATCCCTTTATGTCCGCCCGTACTATACAACACACCACCTCCCCTCACACCTAGTGAACTAAGAAAATTTGAGTAATTAATCTTCACAACCTTCAACCTTCAGTACACAAGTCTTCCTTGACACTCCTACCTCTTATCTCACTGTCACAGATAACCTGCGTACTCTAATCCCTCCCAATCCACCACTCCGTCCTTCAGTACAAGTGCTACCTATTAGAGCTCTCCTCACCTCCTGAGTCTTCATATCATTTAGAATATAGTCAACCACAACCTCTCCCTATCTTCTAGTTCATATGGTGTCTAGATCACAAGAAAAAAAGTCTCCGCTCCCACCCAAGAACATATATAAGCACCACAGTGTTCCTGAAAATACTCCTCTGATCCATGACTCTATCCCCACAAACACCACCTCAACAACAATATCAACAGGTGATATCCCCCAGTTATGTGTCGATAATAATACATATCAGTGATGTCCCCCACCCATATAACACACACTCTCTGCTTCTCAAGAGTCCCTGATCAGATTCATGTCTGAGAGAATGATATATTGTTACAGTAATCGTATCTCCACCCCCCAACCAAACTCCAACACTGGACTATACGTATATCTTGAGTCTGTCACTGTAATAAGATACTCTTCCAGATCACCTACATATCTACACACACTCACCTCCCATATTATCACTAAATAACACATAATCGTAGCAGTTGTTGAAAGCCTCTCAAGGTGTGTGTTCCGTCCTCTGAGATACCTCTCATTCTCTATAGAGACCCAGTGTCTACTCTCCATCTCACGTTACAAACGCAATCTAACCTCACACCTTCCTCCTCAGATACATAGAGAAGTAATCTCACATGTGAGAAGATCCATCTACCTCCACAGAGAAAATCATAAACAGAAGAGATACTCTCCCATACAACCGCCGTTCCACACCACATATCCAACAGTATAGTCACCACTGTCACTCTCACCTCCTCCTCTGACCCTAACCTAGACTAACTCACATCCGTAGACATATATGTCACATAGCAGTGTTGCCAGACACCCATATCTACTACACCTACTCACTACTAGCAGACACTCCCCATCTCTCTGTCTCACCTCTGTCACCTATTAGTTAATCAAACAGTCGCGCCTAAGAAATCCTCCTAAAACTGTCACAAAATAGAGCACTACCCCAATACATAAACACCCAGAAGTCTCTCTCAAACTCATCGTCACAAAATAGAAGACTATCGTCAACTGATTGTAAAGAGTGTTCACGATAAATCTGTAGTGTGCCTAAAAGGTGTGTTGTGCCTATCATCTCTCAACTCAATCTCCCTCATAAATACTGCCACCTAAACCACACCCCACAAAAACTCAAACAGATACACTAATAATCTAACCTCAAACTAGCTGTGACCTTATTCTCTGATCAAAATAAATAGTAGCTTGTAAGCTTAATCATATCTTTCGACCTATGTGCGCTATTAGCTCACCAATTCTACTATGTTTAAAACCTGGTTTAGTAGTGATCAACAAGTGTTGATACGCATATCTCGCATCCATTGTAGTAAGTAACCACCTCTCGTGTACACACAATAGTATCCTCGATGTTGCGCTCCTTGTCCCACACCTCCACGTGCCTGAGAGATCCTCACGTATAACCTATTACTTTCACTTGTGTCTCTAATCTCCCTCAAGATACTCTACTCGTCATCATGAGATCTCTCTCGAGTCGCGTCTTCTCACACGTGATGTTGTAAGTACAGTGTCTATCACACTTTAGTACATCTGACATGTGACACGATATCGTTCCAAACCATATTTTAGATAATAGTTCCCCCCTAGCTCCATAGATATATCTCCTTCCCACACCACCCATCCCACCTGATCACACCCTCTACACTCTTTTCCACAAAATTTCAGCTACATCTACATGGCTACAGTACTGAAAAGCACATCCGTCCCACATAGTAACTATCCATGCTCTCGCAGAAAATGTCCTACTCGCAAGAACTCTTTACCGAATTGTAGTAATCTATCCTACTCTCGTACTCGTGTCCTGTATCGTATAACCAACGTATATCTGCATTCACATATGTAGAACTGCACACATAAACCTCCCAGTTAGTATGTGTATATACATAAGTCTAAGTAAAAAGTCATCTCAATATATGACGTGATATGTTACGATTTGCCGTGGCCTTCGGCTAATGTCTCCACGTTGTTATGATGTCCTCTAGTCCACTCCGATCGGCTCTGTTGAGCTGAAGATCTCACGGCTCTCACATAAGTTTCGAGAATAGTTCCACGGGCGCTGTCGGCAGACGCTCGTTATTCTCTGGAAGTGACACCTTGCGTAGCTGTGATGCGCTACGTCGTAGCCTTCTGGTAGGATAGCTCAGAATCAGCTCAGCGCCGAGTCAAGTGAGTATCAGGGTGGGTGTGTATCATTAGGAGATCGCATGTCAGATAGTGATGTGATGACGCTAAGTTGCGTGATCGCCACAATCTTGGTGCTTTATTGTCGGATGCTATCTTCGCTGAGTATGGACTAAGGGCGCTTGTTTCAGTGTGACACACGATAGGGAGAGGAATGACGAATGGTCACCAGTAGAGTTCAATTGGGTGGGGTCCTACAGCCTACACATAAGAATCGGACCGGAATCTCTCCAATGTGTGACAAAGACAAGCTTTCTCAGCACTCAGGGTGTGCGCGCTATAGATGGCTCAGCGGTCATCGAGTGTGATTAGTTCTCGTCGCATAGCTCGGAACAGGATGTGTTTGGGAGGATCCTGAACAGATAATCACGTCTTGCCCGCGACCTCGTCGCGTGGCTAGAGAGCTGTGTCTGGAGTGCTGCGCGCTCGCGTTAGAGTCGCTCATATAAAACTACAGCGATACTAGAGAACATCGTCTCTGGGCCTGGTGGCACTGTCTGAGATGTTTGACTTGTCACCGCATAGCGTGTGTTGGAAATGCCGGCCGCCTGTGTAATCGGAAGAATATCTGAGTGAAGGCTGAGAAGACTATTAAGTGGTTAACCACCACAAAACATGTCTTAGTAGATGCATGCAGAGCGGAATGCATGAGTGAAATGAGGGAAAACACTTTGTGCAAAAAGGCCCAGATCCGACGCGGGCCTCCAACCTACTGTCTACACCTCTGTCTCCGCCTCCTCCATCCTCCGCCACTCACCAGCGTTCCTCCGCTGCCCATGTTCTATCAGAGGTAATGAGATCAGGGATCAGTGCCTCCGCTTCGCTCTCCACAGTTGTCGCTCGAGTACCACAGCACCACCAGTGACCCCAATCCTACCCCTTCTCCTTCCGCGCTTCAGTTGTGACGACTGTCACGCCGATATCAGTGGCCAGTCTAGCGAGCCAGCCTTCTGTCTTCCAGGTTTGGGAACCAGAAGAAAGCACGCTTTAACTCCATAACCCATCCCAAAGCTCAAAAGCCTGAATGTCGGCTATTGGCCTTTGTGCTTTTGGCTTGGAAATGTTGCCTTTCCTGTCTGTCGACACGTGATGTGGTTCCGCCACGTCTATGCCCTTGCTCTTGCCCCAATACCAGATGCCGAGCAGCATTTCTTTGCCAAGTAAAGCCGTCCTGCCCTGGTCCAGCCACGTGTCGATCTAAAATTCAAGCTGTCTTGGTGTTGTCTGCATCTGTGTCCGGAAAAGTCCATCTCACCACCGGATCACATGGACTATAAGCACGCAAGGCCGCAATATCTCAGTGAACTAGCTCATGGTTGTGGTTGGGTGGATGTCTTCTGGTTGTGTGACTGTGGGTCTTGTGTCAGTGCTCGGCGCCCGCTCTTCAAACTGCAGTTGTAATTTTATAATAATTTCACAAACCCCAAAATACAATTATTCCTACACTTCCCTGTAATACCCCGTCCTAATAATACCAAACAACATCCAATTATCTACTCCCCACACATTACCTTTCATATTCCTTGCACTCAAATCACTATTCAAAAAGCACATCTCATACTCATTCATTTATCCCCTCAACTAAATTATACTTCAATTAAGAAATATATCTCAACCCTTTCCTGTACCACATCATTGACATCAACTAACTTAAATTCATTCTCCCACCCAATCCATTCCCATACCTTCACCCAATATACACCTCCATAACAACATCTCTCAGACTGTTAATTACATCCATCCATGCCTCCTTCACAGTGCACGCGACATATACTTAATATACCTACTCTCCTAACTGATCCTATCTGTCCCTTTCTAGTTCCTCTCTTCTTCTCTTCCAAGTGACAGATTTGTCCTTATGTATCATCCTTCCTCCACAAACACTGTCTCGCACTCACCCACATGTCTCATATCTGTTCCAATGGTCCCAGATCTATCACCGCCACACCCCCCCCGTTCTACCCACTAATCCGTGTTCCCATCTCCTCAAATTCCACCTCACAATTACATTCTGTCTCCTGTCTCTCTACCATGTACAAGTTGATCCCAAAATAAGAGAATCTATTTCTCATCACCCACAAGACTCCCCTCCTTGATACCAGATACTAGTCTTGTCACCAGATACCCCCATCCTCCACCTGCGTCACGCCCCCGCCTGTACACCTCATATGTGTCATCTTTAGTGGTTCTCCAGAGACTCCACTATCCCCAAGTTCCATATCTCCCCTTCATTTATAATTATGATCACCCTCCACTGTTTTATGTCCCTATGAGTGTCACCCCACTTGAATGTGTGTGTACTCAGTTCTATGTACGTGTCGCTCCTATCATATATCCAATCACATCTCCCCCTACCCTCTCACACATCAATCCCCCACAACTACATCAATTCACCTCACCTAATTGCTTACCACTCAATAATCGATGTGTCACCGCAATACCCACACCACACCATCTTTACCCGTACTGTGGTCACACTCTCCAGATGACTATCCACTCTGCCATCAATACCTTTTAGTGTAACATCCCCACCTACGCACCAATCTGTATCTGCTCCTGCCAATTCCCTGTCACATTCCTCCCGTGTGTCACCAAGTCCTGTCCTACCTTATTGATTGTCTCCTTTGTCACCCACCCTCTGTGTCATTTCTCTACTCACTGTCTCCTGCCTCTTCTCTCTCTCTATCACCGTAACACACACCTCTATCCTCTTCCCTACCATGTCCAGAGATCCTACTGAGATGTAACACTCACTTAAGATCACACATAAACCTGTATGAGTTCTGAGTTTCTCATCCACGTCCTAGCTCAATATACTAATTTACTGCGACTCCCTATCACTACATGCTCTCATTTATCAGTCCAACATCCTATTGTATAGTCACTTTGTCTTATAGTTAACTCACCTTCTTATCTTCTATCCTTCCTGTTTATTTTTTATTATTCTGTACAATACACACTCTCGAGTCCCTGTGCATAACCTCTTACCTATTAAATATTCAACATCTTCAATTCTCTACCTTCACAAATGTATGATCGTGTGCTCTATGTACATTATATCTGATCACCTACTGCCATATAGACCTCATCGAGTGATGATCTCTGTGTGCCCACTCTCTCCAAATGATACCAACATTGCATACTCTCTCTGCCTCTGTCTCCTAAGTCACAAGTTCACTCACCAGATACACAACCATCTGTGTGCTCGTCTCCTAGTTGTAATGTTATCCCACAATCACAACACTACTATCACCTCTACTCAAAATGTGTTCAACACTCGTCCTCATTAGATGATCACATCCACCTAACTAAACAGTTTATGTACCCACTCGGTCACCTACCCCTATAGATCGACATCCTCCACCTTCCATACTCTCTAGTCTCTGAAGTCATCAAGCCTCAAATCTCTATATCTACATACACACAGACTCTCAACTCCTACCATACGTGTTCCACCCGTGTGTGTGTCCCACGTCGTCTTACAATGCATATGTCCTCAATGCTAAACAGTGTCGCCATCCGTATATCCAGACAAAGTCATATCCTCATGACATGTAGTAGTGCCTGAGAGAGCCACCCACACATATCACCTCGTATTGTTCCCTCATCTTCCACCCTAAGTATCTGTCGACCCCGATGAAAGCCCACCTATTTCTTACTCATGACTCTATGCCCTACACATTCTCTACCTGCCCGCAGATCCACACTAGACTATTTTCTCACCCTGCTCCTCGTCTCTCCGTGTGACCCTGTCATTAGACATTGTCGTGCTTTCATGTTCCATCTCTCCCTTGTGTTGAGTTATCTATACATGGATCCCACTCCAATTCAAGTACCTCCTCCCACAGCTCCACCCCCCACACCTGTGTCAATTGCTATCCATCTATGTAAGAGCTCACTACTACTCTCTATCATCCTTGTTGAGCCTGTGAAGTGCATTCGTCCATTAGTGTGTTACCTAGATAACGCCAGATATGTGTAAGAGTCCAAACCTCGCAACTACCTCTCACCTCGCTCACTATAGTCATCCTCCCACACAAACTTGTTGCACTGTATCAGCCGCCTGCCCTACACCAACTATAAGTACCTATAACTGATGAAGTCTGTACACAGAGCACACTTCCCTCTCCATTAACATCATCTAGTCACCGTAGTACAACGCCCAATGTCTTTAGCAGCAAATGATCATGTCCCTCATGTAACATATGTCCATGCCCGTCTCACACTCCAATGTGTCACGAGTTATGAATCACACTCCACTGTGCATCACATATAGTGAGCACCACTGTCTACTTCCTACATACCATAGCTGTGTCACCAATACTGACCACCTTAAGAAACATCTCCACATGCTCTCCATACTGTGTCTACTTAGCCTTACATACACTCAAAAGTACAAGACCGCGTATGCTCTGTGTCGTCTCATATATTCCCTCATTGACGCCATCATGATATACACGATATTCACCTCTTAGGTCACACGTGTAATGAAGTCTCCCATCTCAATGACTGTGTTAGAGACACTTCATTAAAACACTACACACACATCTCCTTCACAGTTACTATATCAAACTCACTGTGTCCCATTCTAACCACTACTACGTGTCTACTCCAGTCTCTCTAAATAGACCCACCATGATGCTCACCACTCTGATAGAAGAAAGTTGTGGCTGCACCTGAATCACTATATAGAAAATCCCTCGAATCTTCCACTATAACTCTGTAATCCTGAAAAGAGATCCACGTCTCCGTAACTGACAGTGTGCGACGTCTTTCACTCATCGCTCACAGTTAACACCCAGCTACCTATCACTCGTAGATCTCACTCCTCACCACCTCAAATCGCTGTGTCCTCACCAAACCAAATATACAAGAACCACATATCTCAACTCACTATCTAATCTTTCATAAAATCACATGAGTCATACATCTCTCATAAGTCACTCTCACCAAATTCCTAAGTCTCAGTTGTCCCCGTGCATAATAGTAAGATAATCATATAAGTGTCTGTGTCAATAGACTCCTACATAATAACTGTCTATGTTTACACTCTCTCGTGTGCACCCTCTAACTCCGATATGCGCCAAGACTGCGACTTAACTATGACTCTGGTTATGTACCATCTCTAATACACGTATAAAGATAGATCCCTCAAGTGATTCATATCATACCACAAACACCAAATGAGTTGTATCGCATAATGTCAGATTCTCTAGTCGGAAATCATAAGTCATAGTAATATATAACAGATGATTGCACTTCTCTGTGTATGTTGCATATATAATACGCAGTAGTTGACTATCACCCTCTGCAGTCTAGTGGATTAGAGACAACATCACACACTCACATCTAAAGTCAGACTCACCATAGAGTGTTCCCACTCGTTTCACTACTTCCACCAGAAGTCGAAGACTATCTACTCCAAAAGAGTGTGTATGTTATCACTCATCTATCACACTAGATCTATGTGACCTGTCACCCAGTCAAATCTTCTCTCCTCATCCCTCATAATCCCATATCTGAAATCATTCTAATCCGAGAGACTCGCATCCTCCATATCGTCTATGATCTCCTCTGTCTTAGAATTATGCATGTGATCAAAGATACCTCACACTAGAGTTGAATACTATACTTAGATCCACCTCTCTCTGTAGATCGATCTGAAAGGTGACTCTTGTTTTTCTCTAAAAGAGTCTCTCTCTACATTCGTCGCACACGTCTTAGAAAACCAGACTCTCACAGTAACACACAAAATCCAGATGAGAAATACCACAATGTGGTAGACTTCCATCATAACTGCTCTTGTCCTGTATCACAAACTCATCATCACTCCACATCACCCGTAAGTGCACATAATCTCACTCTCATTGACCTATCATGTCGCTGGTATTACCATGTACATCTATGCTCATAATCATCAATGGACTGCAACTTCACTCATAGAATGTGTCTGTATGCCTTCACTGTGATAGATCCCTATCATCTCACACTATCTCAGGATGGTAATCTCAAAACCATGCACCATCTAAGTGTGTAACTGTGTCACATCTATTACACACTCCCATGTACCCTCCTCACCCCACTCCTAGTAGATCGAGCTTACGCTCTAGTACATTATCGTGTGTGTCCCATGATCCATCAGGTCTAATAGTTGTGTGTGACTACTCTGTTTTATCAAGAAAAGAATCCTCTCATCTCTCACGTGTGTCCTCTCAATAACTCAGCTGCTTTGGAACTAGACAGTAACAGCACCACTTCCTAGTGTAGTAATAGAACAACAATTTACCACATATCTTGTACTCCTATGTCTGTTGTCTTCATATTCTAAATAGAACTTGCAGTTGCAGAACTTGTTGCTCTCCCCTGGTTATGTGTTCTACCCTCTCTTAATGCTATGAGAGACTCTCCTCCACCCATCCTGTGAAGCCTCAGTCCGACACTCTCTCTCTCCATACTTGTGTCCCTCTGACTATCAGAGTGTCACCATCACTATCATACTCCGTTAGTAGATAATATAATGTCCCGTCGATCCATGACTAGTCCCACCTCCCGTGTGACAAAAACTCACTACTATTGTGAGAAGACTTCTCTCACCCTACACCTACCCCAGACTCAACCACATCTCTCTCGCTCCCCCAACTATGTGCCCTCCTCTCATGTTGTCCCATACGTGTTGTCAATACCTCATACATAAGAAGAGCCCTACACCTTGGCGTATCTCACTTATCATCAACTAGCCCGTGGCTCACGCGCTATACCCAACAGTCATGTCTTTAAGAACACACCTCCACAGTGATGTCTTATAGGCTCCACACATCCCTATACCACCCTACCTCATATCCATACTGCACCATAAGATACATATAAGTGTGTCCCTCCGTTTGATACTGCTGTTGTCAACTCTTAATGCCTTCCTTGTATGCTGTGTAATTGTGACTGCGCTGCTAGTGTGAGAGAGACCTTCGCTTGTTTGCCCTCTCTGTGTGTGTGTGTGTGTGTGTAGCTTCTACACACCCACACTCTCTCCGATGTCTGTGCTGTGTCCACTGTGAATATACACTCCTCTCCACGTAATGAAGTCTTAGATCTAACATCTCCAGACTATATCTATCTATGCACATAGCACACTAGACACATAATCCTGCTACTGGTATCTACATCCGTCAGAACCCGAGTTATACCTCTGTCCGACCCTGTCCTCATACCCCCATCTATACTATGTCTCACACACCTGTACGTGTTACATCACTCCACCTCACCCCGTTGTGCTGGAATAACTACCACATCTCTCGTTCCTTGTTTGTCCCTCACTTCATCCTCACATCTCTCCTCAGAGATATTAACTATTATACCCTGTAGATACACGCTGCACTGATATAAAATATATTAGACTACTACCCCACACAGTTGATTATATGTCAGAAGATATCTACTCGCTCATCATAATCATGATCTCTGACACACTCAACTCAAAGAGTCTAAGTGTATACTCTGAATCATCTACGTCATACACTCGCGTCCCTGACATAGTGCTCTCCATCTACGCAACCCACGTCACTGCCCCACTCTTTCCTTTCCTCGCCCAGTAGCTTCACTGTGCCCATTCTATGCCTACATTTCTCTATTTCCCTAGTCCACCCCTTCCCATGCTGTGAGTATATTCATGTCATCATCGCCCCCACGCCTTTTAATAAACCTACCTTATGAACTGTGTGTGCACAATTGATGTGCCTCAAGATATCTTGATACCTTAGATGTGAGTTGTTCACAGTGTAGGCATCATGACTCTCACCTGTCATTTTCACACCTCATATCAGAGCTCACACTCGCTCCTTGAGTTATCTGTCTGTTTCATGAATTTGTCTGTACCATCATATTGCGCCTAACGTTTGTGCTGTATACTATACAACCCTGCCAATACATGTGTGTCACACACTCACATGCGATCTCGTATGTGTGTGCCTGCCACTTTCTATCAGTGATCACACGTGAGACCCAGAAAAGTGACCCTTATTCTGGTGTCTGTTGTACTCTTGTCATTCCACTATGGTGTGACCCCCCTCAATGTGTATTCTTCTTTATTGTCACTCTCACATATCCTATATCTAGCAAGTACTCTCATCTGCCAGCTTTCCAATCACCCTTATCAGAGTCTTTCGAGTGAGTCGTGTGTCCTGAGTCAGAAAATCATCCTCATCCTCCTTCTATATAGATACTAATAAGCCCAATTTTACCTTCCCTAAGTGATTACACACGTCTTGCACATCTGTTAGATGTGTGTGTTAAGTGTGTTGTCTGCGCCTTCTCCCTTCCGCCCTTGTCTCACTCAGTGCAATTCTGTCCCTGCTATACCCTCGCTCACACGACCCTATCTGATTAGTTGTGTGTGCGCCGTCACAACTCTATCACATTGCCTACCAAAACACTCCAAGTCAAGTATGTGTTGTTTTAACTCCATGATGTCATTACAATGTTCTGCACCTGTGTCTTGTATGTGTTCCCTTACACTTGTGTCAGACTACTGCTCTTACTCTCCTACACCATCGTCAATCCCTCCATGTATATGTGTAGATATGACGTGTCACTGACCTCTCACTGAATACTTCTTCTCAAGAGAATCACTCCTCCTGTTATGTATTGTTCGGAGAATTACTCATTATCTCTCGCTCTCAGTCCCCTCATCAATATTCACTCCTCCTCTCATAGTTCATTATACTACCTCAGTTATCCAATGTTACCACCCACTATCGTTCCTCATCATAATTGTGTGATTTTTTGTATCCTCACAACTACTAACTAACTGCGTCTCCCTATGAAACTCATCTCACCAGAATGTTGTGTGTCTTTTAGACCAGTAGTGTATGTGTGGTGTGTGTATACCCACCATAGTGCAGTGTGTTCTCTATCGTGGTGCTCCTGTTTGATGCCTCCACCACAACCTCACTCCTACACATACCCTTTAGTCCCCACAGAACCCTCAGTATGAGTTGATGTGTCTGCGTGTCTCTCTCGTTCCCTGTCTTTGTCTCTTCCTCTATATTCACTTTGTATCTCTGAGAATGTGCAAGACCAATACTTGCAGTGCTTTGTGTCTACACTTCTTAAGCCGTAGATAAATGCTTTCTCTCCCATGCAATCATAGAGATAGTTCACCCTATCTGTCTATGCCCTATATCCCTCTCACATGAAAGTGATAAGTGTGTTGTCGTGTATCAATCATCAGGCCTTCTATGCGAATCTGATCAATCCTCAGAGTCATAACACAGTCAGATACCTTCTCACCTGTAGTAGACTAAGATCCTATGTTATACTGCTCTGTGAGACCATTCAGCATACGCTCATTAATTGTGTTCGACATAGATACGTCTTGACTCTCTCAGTTGTATACACTGTAATGTGGAAACATCTTCTGTATCACGTTCTCACCCACCTAAGTAATGTAAGTGTGTCAATCTCCCCAACCACTAGTATGTCCTTGTGTCTGCCACCACTCTCCCCTGCATCAAACAATATGCACTACGCAGCGCGTGTCATGCTCCACACCGTATTCTATATTATTTTTGTCCCTACACAGCCCCACACTCGGTAAAGTTCCTTATTATTTGTGTCAATAAACACTCTAGTTTAGACTCCTGAAAAACCATATACTTGTGTGTGCTATAATTGAAGACGCGTACAACTCTCCATTCTCTGTACAGGAGACGCTCATCACACACTTAAAGTCTTGCCTACTTACGCGCTAATGAGATGTCTTTAAACACCTGCTTTTGTCTATCTCGTGTTTACCTATAGTACCACTGGTTGATACCAGAGTTACTGATTAGAGACTTACTTGTACGCACTGTGTCATAACCGCTCTACATATCCAGGTATAGAAGAACTATCACTATGTGTAGTATGTGCGACCGCGCTCCTTGTCTCCGTGTCACAGTTGTGTGACCCAAAAGAACCGTCTCACCATGTAATATGTGCTCAAATCTGTTACAAGAATAACGCTTCTAAGTAGACACTCTCATGTAATAGTATGTTCATACGAACCATCGTCTAATCTATAATAAAGATCATTCTCCTACCCCCTCACGGCCTTCCCTCAACACACACTTCTAGTCTCATGATGTACAACCATATCTCTCAGTCAACGCTTATATCCTCTGTGCTCGTGCGCTACCATTAATCAACTCTCTGCGCCTCATACTCTTCTTTCATCATCCCGTGTCCTACCCACCATGTCCAAACTCTTGCCTACTCAACTCTCATACGTACAACTAGAACTGTATCTTCAGACTAGACTCACGTCACACAGATCCTGTCAAGAGCTGTTACTATTCACACTCTCTCCTGAGTCACATAACCATGATGCATCACGCTTCCCACACACTCTGTCGTCCTTTCACACTCAGTCTCGCTTACTCTCACCTTCATACTATCAAAGAGCTACTCCACTACCTACTCCCACTGAAAGTGTTCACAGTACTGTATCTCCTTTCTCATACACCCCATTCGTACATTCTGTAAATGACTACAAGACTCCCATATATTGCGCCACAACTCAGATACGATATATATCACTAGAGACTACCATTGCAGAGATCCTCTCATCACCTCCCCTTGTTCTTCTCCATAAATTTGTCCTTCGCAAACCTGATCTTCTATACCAATTCCTCTTGTACACTGATACTACACTACACTAGCTCCTGTTCCGCTCAACCAAGTCAGTTCACCCTCCAATATTCCACAACATGTGAATCATCACCTTCATCACTTAGTCTACTCAGTGTGAATCTCTATACTATGATAGATACCTGAATACTATCTCCATATTACTCTCAACTACAGTCTCACAGTGAATCACCTGTCTCACTGTCCTGTGTTATCATATCTCATACTATGTGACTGTACTATAAATCCACCGATCCCTTACACCATACATAAGACTACTATCTCGACTGCAACACTCAATCATGTGTGTATCTACCACACTATGTCCCAACAACATAAGATTCAACCCCCTTCATCTACTCTATGTGCGTCCTCCTAGTGTCTCCCCTCCTAGTATGTTACACTTTACCCTGGCCCTCCATCACATAATATCTCGATTCTGTAAGTGCTTAGCTTTGAGCATTTAATGTTCAAATTTTATTCATGACAGGTGTACCCCCCACCAAAAGACTGCCACCCCCACCGACAGTTATTCACATGTTTCTACCTATTCAAAAAATGGTTTGCAGGAGGGGGGTGGGGTAACAGGGGGGCAGGGTATTAAAAAAGGACTCTTTTCTGCCCTTTTCATTTTGAAAACTGCAGTTTTGAGCATTAAAACTCTAAAACTACAGCATCTTACGAATAAGGGGGACACTTTGGAAACGCATGTTTTTTCACGTTTGTCCCCCTCAGCAAGGGGGGATAAAAAAAGTACGGGTTTCTCTGAACAACCAAATCGCTGCTCTTTGATAGTCACACAAAGTGAACCAATTTCCATAGCACTATAAAACTCTAATTTAGAAATCCTTCCCAGTAATTCTGCTTAGCTACGCGCATGTCTCAACACTATGACAAAAAAGAAAAAAGGGGAAAACCCCTTAATAAAAAATTTTTAAAAATAAAACTTCCTATAAAACCTATTTTTTTTTAAAGGGGTTTTTCCCGATGAAATGTTGCTGGGATCCCCCAAAAAGGGGGTTTTTAAAATTTTTTTCTAAATTATGAGTTAAAAAAAGTGAAAGCCCTGAAGTTAAGTTTTCTTTAATCCCCTTATTATTAAAAAGTTTGCATTAGACCGACCGCATGAGAGGAGCTGATTGGCCCGCTTGCGTGTTTGCACTTCTTATTGATGACGGGGAATTTGGGAACGAGTGGCAAGGGACTTGGAGAAAAGATCTTGTTTTTTTATAGAGAAATTTCAGTTGTAATGTGATTATTTAGTAAAACATTGCACAAAGCTCCCCGCTTCGGGTGGTTCTCAGCCTCCCTCTTCTCCATGTGAGGCAGCGAGCAGCATGTTTGTTTTTTTTTCTTTGAGCAATTAAGAGGTAAGAAAAACCCTTCTTGGGAAAACCCTTTTAACACCAAGATAACAGTTAAAAAAAACGGTATCAATAAGCCACAACCTTTCAGGGGAAGTTTACCCAAAAAACAAGTGTAAAACAGAGTTCAAACAATTCCCAATAACACATGTAACAAATATGCTGTGGAGTTCATGCACAACTCATAAGTCATGCCCCGAACCCTTTTAAAAGGTAGACATATAACTGAGCCTTGAAGTAGGACACACTTAAGATATAATGTGCTGCAACAAGCACGGACAACTTCCATCAGACACAACAATAATAGGTAGCGCAGTACTTTACCTAAATAGATACTTGCTATAAAAAGAAAACTTATTCAGCACTAGGTGGCGCATCACTAATGATAGCACGCGTGAATACGTAGATGCATCCTATGTTACTCCAACCCTCGCAGCAAAGCAAGCACGGTACAACCCTTATCATACTCCAATCCTGACGGGGATAGTATCACTGAACAAAGGCATACACTAAATAATGCACCTTGCACTTACTGACTATTGTAAATTCTCTTCTATCAGCACTAAACTTACACTAAACATACATTGTCAGCATACAGATTCTCCTTTATAAATCTTACAAACAGTACATATACACTATGAAACATTTTAAATCTTATTCACTCCTTTTTTATAAGTCAAAACTTGCTAGAGACTTTCTTTGAAATACCTCTTTAAAGACATCTTGGTTGCAAGTCACTCTAAGGCCGTGTTCACACGGCTTATTTCCGACGGATTTGTCGCTGTATGAGCGCAACAAATCCGCCGTGAATAAGGGCGGGACGGGGCCGGGCTAGGCGCAGCTGTGGCGCCGCTCCACGCCCCATAGACACATGCCACTGTTTACGAGTGCGTCCCGTACTTAAATAATGTGCATGTTTTCATTCTCCCCCCCGCGGGGATTTGCCGAGCGGGGAGGAGCGGGGAATCCACTTTTTCTCTAAAAGCGTGGATTCCGTAAAAACTCCGACGGATTGGCGCCAAAATTGAAGCCAAATCCAGCGGGGAATAGGGGCGCCAATCTGTCGGAAATAAGCCGTTTGAACGGGGCCTAAAGCTTATCCTGTTATGATGCCATTTTGGGGTGAACCGGAGCAGCAGGCAAGGGCAGGGGGCCCCCGGAAATCCGGCTTGGGGTGTCACTCTGGTCACGGCCACTAAGGCTAGGTTCACACGGTGTATTTGCAG
Source organism: Phyllomedusa bahiana (assembly GCA_025379985.1). NCBI lineage: Eukaryota > Metazoa > Chordata > Amphibia > Anura > Hylidae > Phyllomedusa > Phyllomedusa bahiana. Next base: position 68,264 of record JAODAL010019564.1, read on the forward strand.
GGCTAATTAGCCCCCCAATTACCCCCGTTGACCGGGGTGGGGCAGGAGCGGGGGACTGGGGCAGGGGGCCGCATTCGCCCGGCCCTAGACTTGAATTGCTAGGGCGCGTATTTGGGGCTAAAAATACATTAATATCTCCCGCCCGGCGGCTTCGGGGGCGGGGAGAGGAGAGAAATCCATAGTTTCTATAGAAACTGGAATTACCGTAATGAATTTCCCTTTTTTTCGGCCCGTAATTTTGCGCACTCCGGTGGGTTTTACGGACCGAAAGGGCCTTTTAAGCCGTGTAACATGGCCTAACACTCACAAAACCCACACCCCACACTCCATAGTGAAGAATTTTTCTGTATTTAAATTATGGGGGGGTTGTTGTTCCCCCAGGGCAAACTCTATGGGTGGTTTCTCCCTCAACTGCCTGTGCTTTAGATGGCATGTGAGGTGCCTTTGATCTGCAGTGCAGAATAAGCAGGCAGGAGACAAAGGGTTAATGGTGGTAAATCATCTCAGGCCTCTTTACTTCAACCCAGCAAGATGTACAGCACATGGCAGTGGGCATCCTTCATGAAACAACTCCATCCTTCCAGTTGCAGCCACTCTTTAGACCGAAGCAGGGTGATGGTCCTAAACCCAGTCCCTCGCTGAACTAACTCTTTCTTGCTTCCACTCCCATGCGGCCAGGGAAGATAAGGTTAAAGCTGACCTCTGCAGAGACAAGCTCCGCTGTGGAGAGACAAGTTCCCCTGCAAAGACCCAGACTCCTCTTGGCAGATTGATACCTGGAGAGACCCAGAAACTAAGTTTACCAGTGCTTATATAACCTTCTAATCTACCCACACCCTGTGTTGTTATGATTTCTCCCACCAAAACCTTAAGTGGCTGCAAAAGGTTACATTTCTGCAACCCTTTATGCCTATACACAATCCATAGACATGCTCAGAAGCTACTGGCTGCATATAGGGGTGAAATAGGGGTCATTTCTAAAACATTCTTAGTGCAGTTATAGTAGAAAACAGTGCAAATATTACTGAACATTATTAAACATTTTTAACCCTTTAGTAGTACACCATACCACCTACTCCTGTATTCTACAGTAGGTCCTTAAACTTGTTAAAAATGATTAGATTCAGGCTGGGTTCACTGGCTGCATTACTGCATGTGTTTTTGTTGTATGCAGGTGGTTTTGTAATTAACTTCACTTATTTTATACTGAAGTTAACTATCAAACCACCTGCAGTCAGCAAAAATGCATTCAGTAGTGCATGCAGTAACTTGTGATCAACAGCCATATCAGGTAGGGCCTGATAAGGCCGAAAATTCACCTTAACCCTCATTGTGCCGGTTTCCAAATTTCTGTTTAACCCAGAATAACGGAAAAGACACCTGACATTATGCAGATTCAGATTCCTTCTTTCTCTTTATTTTAGTTCAAAAACACAGATTTTTATGCAGGTGCTCAGAGGCTTGGTAACAGTAACAGAATCATCATTACTTCATATTACAACTAGAAAAATGCATTTTTCTTAGTCATAACATAGTACCACTGTTACCCTTTAATAAACAAATTCTTTAATAATCAAACATCTGATTCATAGGTGGTTACCTTTTCATATTTGTTTTGCTAACATCACCGGATGTTCAAATTTGGTCATTTCTAGACATTTTCTGAAACTTATCTAATATAATTGTTTACTGTTTCTTTCAATGCTAGAAAAAGCAGGCTGTATTGCTGAGTGGGTATTTTTACATTTGTATCGGTTATTAACTAGCAAAAGTGGTGTCTTATCAAACTGGAATAATTTTATAGTCTTAGAAACAAAAGAAATTAATTTTGACTATTATAACCCCTTTTTAAAACTGCCATATTAATAACCAATTTGTCCATTTGCAACATATCCCAAAAAAGAATAGGTCATTACAGCTGAATAATGAATTTTTTCTGATGTCTGATTGAGAATTGCAAACACTTTCTTTTAAGCTAAGAAAGCTAGTCAAATTGTTTAAAGGGGTTTTATCATTACACAGTTTCGCAGACTTGAGCTGTTTCTATCTGTTTCAGCTTCAAATCCAGGGGCGAGACTCTCTTCCCTGTAGGCGTGCCTCTCCTCCCAGAAGGTGTGTCTCCCCTCACTGAAAAGTTGTGACATCATCATTCTGTGTGAAGCAGTGGAAGGGGGAGGATGTCACAGCTCTAGAGACCTCCTGCAATGTTCTCTTGTCTGCAGAGCTGTCAACTGCCTCCCAGGCTGTTCAGGCTCCTTGTAACCAGAACCTCTGCATTGCTGTAACCAGAACACCTGCATTGCTGTAATCAGAACCCCTGCATTGCTGTAACTAAAACTACTGCATTGCTGTAACCAGAACCTCTGCATTGCTGTAAGCAGTTATACACCGCCTGAACTAGGAAACAAATGTGAGAAAGGCACGCTGCCTTCCCCTCCCCCGTTATTAGGCAGGAGGTAGCGCAGACTGTATAAGGCTGTTATATGGGGGAGAGCAGTGTACTGTATAAGACTTTGTTATATGAGGGGAAAGTGAATCTAGCAGCTAGAGTCATCACTGGGAGATGAGGAGCTGAGCCAGCCTTCATTATACACAACCCTCTCAGGCATTCGTTTCACTTTTGTTTTCCACAGCTCAGAGGGGAGTAACCACAAAGTGCAGGCAGCCAATCACAGCACAGGAGGCGTTTCCCATCTAGGGTGCGTGTCCGAACAGGCTGAATGACATATCAGTCAATCACAGAAAAGGGGGCGTGTCCCATCCATCTGCTGCAGACATAGCTATAGATGTATAGATTAGCTCATATCTGCTGTACTAAGTGACTTAGGTAATGCAAACCAATTGCAAAAGTGTTTATTTTTACTTTCCCCATCATTTGAGATATGATCTTTGTAGCAAGAAAACCACTTTAATCCTATCAATAACCCCCCTTTTGGAATTTCTACCAGACTGCAGAGGCCCACATTCCAATGGTACTGGCTTTTTATACATCATCGTCATCATCATCAAAAAAAAAAAAAAAAAAAAACACTTTTGAAATATTGAGGCCTCAGATTAACTGTTAACAGGGGTTTTGTAATTATTCTACATAACAGAATAATACAAAAAAATCAATAAACAACACCTAAACAATTTATTAGCAAGATTGATTCTCAAATGTTAAGGGCTAATGCTAAGCTCAATAATTTTAACACTTTTGTAATGCTTTATTAAATCAACCACGTTCATGTTTCTTTAATTTATAACTTTGTAAACACTTTTAAAGTGATCTACCTGTTCCAGCAGTAATGCGCCTGGATTTGCCGATAAACAGTAATAAATGTGTAGATTCGTACGGTTGTAGTGCGACACACCTCCAGCACGCCTCCTGGTCTCAGGTGTGTTACAAAGTGCTGTGGGCGCTTTGCAATGGCCTAAAAGGGGGGGGGGG
>JAODAL010019565.1:0-71685 GCA_025379985.1 Phyllomedusa bahiana
GGGGAAATAGGAGGGGGGGGTAAGGCAGGCATAGGGGGGGGTATAGAGCAGGGGAAAATTAATGGGGGGTATGGGAGGCATATGGGGGGTATAGGCATGGGTGGCGGCATATGGGGGTATAGGCAGGCGTATGGGGGGTATAGGCAGGCATATGGGGGAGGTATAGGCAGGCGTATGGGGGTCTTGGCAGGCGTATGGGGGTATTGGCAGGCGTATGGGGGGTATAGGCAGGCGTAGGGGGGGTATAGGCAGGCGTATGGGGGTATAGGCAGGCGTATGGGGGTATTGGCAGGCGTATGGGGGGTATAGGCAGGCGGATGGGGGGGATAGGCAGGCGTATGGGGGTATAGGCAGGCGTATGGGGGTATAGGCAGGCGTATGGGGGGTATAGGCAGGCTTTAATGGGGGGTATAGGCAGGGTAAGGGGTATGGGAGGCTAGGGGGGAAATAGGCGGGCAATGGGGGTATAGGCAGGCGTTGGGGGTATAGGCAGGGGGTATGGGTGTAAGGCATGCATATGGGGGGTATAGGCGGGCGATGGGGGGTAAGGCAGGCGTTATGGGGGGAAATAGGCAGGCATATGGGGTAGGTAAAATAAGAAATCACTTACTTACCTCGGTCCACGCTCCCCCGATGCGCCGCTCGCTCCTGTCTGCTGCTCTCCCTGCAGCCTCTGCGCTCAGGTAGCGGACGCGGTAGCAGCTGCCCCGGGGCCCCCCTAAGCGCAGGGGCCCCATAGCAACTGCTACCCCGGTAGTTACGCCCCTGATACTGAGCATGCGCGATATAGCGCTTTGAGCTTGCGGCGTCATGTTTCTATGGTTATCCTTTATCCAACCAGTAATGTGCTTATGGGCATGTGCAGTCTATTCAGTAGAACACCGTTTGCTATGGATCCGTGCGGAATCCAGCATGTGAGTTTGATTATGTTCCCCGCCTCCTTGTAACTGTATAATCACGTATTTTTATGATCATATGAAATCTGGTTATGTTAAAACTATGTCATATTAACTTTATGCATTGGACTTTGATTCTCAGATATATGAATAATGTATTGATCTATATTGATGTTCATATATTGTATTATGATGTTTATCTTTCTTAATTGTGGAATAATTGATCATGCTATATATATTGTTCACTTTGTTACTTCACACATTGCTAGACAAAGACTCCGTGAGGGAGCTGAAACGTCGCTCATTGAGCACGGGGGAATAACCCACCTTGTTGCCTGAAATTACTTGGGAGTGCCGTGGATTTTTTCTATTTTATGCTTGGAGAGCTTCTTGTATCAGAAGTAATTGCCGCTGGCTCCCTGTATCTGTGGGTTCTTTCTGGAGTGTTTGCTATTTTTCATATATATATTATAGATATTTTTATATCTATATATATATATAATATATATATAAAAGATATATATATAGATATATAAAATATATATATAATATTAGATATAATATATATATATATATATATATTATATATATAATATATATTTTATAGATATATATATATATATATATAGTTTATATATTTTAATATAGATATATTTTATATATATAATAGCATGATATATATATATTATATATATATGATATATATATATATAGATATCTATCTATATTTTTATATATATATATAGATATATCTATCATATTATATATATAATATTTTAGATAAATCTATCTATATTATATAATATATTAGTAATATCTATCTAAATATATAATATATATAGATATATCTTTTCTATATATATATATATATATAGATATATCTATCTATATATATAATATATATAAAAAGATATATCTATCTATATATATTTTATATTATATATAAGATATATCTATCTAATATATATATATATATTTTAGATATAATCTTCTATATATAAATATATCTATAGATATATCTATCTATATATATATATTTATATATATAGATATATCTATCTATAAATATTATATATTATATTAGATATATCTTTTCTAATAATATATAAATTAGATTTTATCTATTATATATATATATATATATAATATAGATAATCTATCTATATATATATATATATATATAGATATATCTATCAAATATATATTATATATAGATATATCTTTTCTATATATATATTTATATATAGATACATCATCTATATATATATATATATATATATAGATATATCTATCTATATATATATATATATATATAGATATATCTATCTAAAATATATATTATATATAATATAGATATACTATCTATATATTATATAGATATATAAAATTTTATATATCCCCATAGTAACTTGGAATGGGGCTCAATAGTCCAGAGCTGCAAGTTCAGCTGATTGCCACTGTTGTCTGCGAAGTTTGCATCAATTTCAAAAGCTTTTAAAATGCAATGCATGTGTGTCGGGGTGAGCTTTACCCTCAGCAGAAAGCTGCCCCATGCCAGGTGTAAGTGTACTGTAGCCAGAATGCAAATCACCTGAGCCAGCTCTGGACTGGTAGTGGAGATGGCTGGTGCTGGGAGGTTTCAGAAAAGAAGGCTGCAGAATTGTAATCATTGCTCTGGGTGAGAATGGGCTATAATGCATTCTGTGACCTGGCAAACTCATGCAGGTTATAGGTAGTAAATTGTGAACGGTGCTGGTCTTGTCTCCTGACACTGAAAATTATCCTTTTACATCTTCGGTAAACTGCTCAGGTTTTTCTTCTTTTTTTTATTTTCTTCATAGTTTTTGTTACAATAGACCTTAACGGACAAGTTTGTCGAGATTTTCCTGCTAGTCATAAATGCACATAGCCTGTAGAAATGTGTCTGTTTTCTTTCTTTTCCTGAACTTTTATCTTTTATGAGAGAATTTCCCAGCAACACAGTATCAGGTATAACTAGAATATACCGTACATCAGAGTTACAGTAATAGACAAAAATAGACACTATGCCCCGGGTTCTGGGAAAAGTGTTTATGCTTTTATAGTGTTAGCCATAGAAAGCAGAACAAGAGTGAAGAAATCAGGTCATACCTTTTAGAGGCTTTAAAAATTTGTGGTTTAATTTTTGAGGATGCTGCTTACCCCATGTCACAGTACACCAGGGTTAAAAAATTTTTTACCCGTGCTCCAAATACTAGTGCTATTATACTTTTATACTATTTGATGGTAAGCTTTCGAGGGTGCAAGCTCTATTCATCAACAGCTTATTCAGTGCTCCCATATTAGTGTACAATGCCCCCAGTACTAGTGTTGGTGTTAGTACTGCTTGTAGTACTAGTGCTATCAGTGCCCCTTAGTACTACCCGGCTCTTAGCATAGTCTCCAAAAAAAATGCTTTTTTTTTTCTTTTTAATGATGTACTCCGTGCTCAAAAAGTAGTGTACCTGGGGCCTAGTACAGTACTGTGCTCCTAGTATTACTGCTACCCGTGCCCCTATTAGTGTACCCTTGGGTCCTATAAAGGTGCTTTTTTTTATCTTTTGTATAGTCACCGTTCTCCCTTTTTAAAATCTACTTTTCCCATACTAGGTTACTAGTAAAACCAAATTCCCAGAAGTCCCTATGCCCAAATACTATGCTCCCCGTGCTCCCATACTAGCTACCTGTGCCCTTTGTACTAGCGCTACCTGTGCTCCTAGTACTAGCGCTACCTGTGCCCTGTAAAAGGTACCTGTTCCCAATACTTGCTACCTGTGCCCTATAAAGGCTACCTGTGCTCCTAGTATAGTCTACCGGTGCTCCCAGACTACGCTACCCGTCTCCTTACAGTCTACCTTGCTCCTAGACAGTGTACCTGTGCGCCTAGTACTAGCGCTACCTTTTCCCAGACTAGCGCAACCTGGGCCTAGTACTAGGGTACTGGCTCCTATTCTCGCTCCTGGCCCTAGTCAGCGCTACCTGTGCTCCCCAAAAATACGCTAAAATGTGCTCCTGTACTAGCGACCTGTGCTCCATACTATGCTACCCCGTGCCATACTAGTGCACCTGGCTCCCCTTATACGTAACCGTGCTCCCCAATACAAGCTACCTGTGCTCCCTTGTAAACCCCCCTGTGCCCCTATACTACTGCTACCCCGTGCTCCTAGTACTGGTGCTATTATACTTTCGACTAGTATACCAGTTCCCATTACTTGCTTCCGGTCCCCAGTATAGTTTACTAGTAAAACCAGGTTCCAGTACAAGGCTACCATGCTCCAAATACATGCTACCTGGGCTCCTAGTACTACTGTACCTGTGCTATACTAGTTCACCCTTTCCCTTTGCTAGCGTACCTGTGCGCCTAGTATAGGCTACCTGTGTCCAAGTCCAGGCTACCGTGCCCCTGTACAGCGCTCCGGTCCTAAAACTAGGGGAAAACCCGTGCTCCCCAGTACTTGCTACCTGTGTCCAGTCTAGCGACCTGTGCCCTAAACTAAATTTTTACCTTGTCCCAGTACAGCGCTACCCGTGCCCTGTACTAGCGCTACCTGTCCCAATACTAGTGCTCCTGTGCCCGTACTAGCGCTACTGTCCCTAATACTAGTGAAACCTGTGCCCAGAAATACTGTACCCGGGCCCCAATACGCGCTACCCGTGTCCTAGTACGCGCTACCGTGCTCCTATACTATTACCGTGTCCTAGATAGTGCTACCTGTGCTCCTAGTACTAGCGCTACCTGTGCTCCTAGTACTAGCGCTACCTGTGCTCCTAGTACTAGCGCTACCTGTGCTCCTATACGGTGTATTAAAACCTTCGACTATACTCCATTCCCCCCATGTACTAGTGCTATCCGTGTCCCCAGTACTAGTGTTACTAGTAAAACCAGAGTTCCTAGTACAAGTGCTACCTATGCTCCAAATACTAATGCTACCTGTGCTCCTAGTACTGTGCTGACCCTTTCTCCCCATACTAGGCTACCTGTGCCCTGTACTACCTACCCGGCTCCTTATAGCGTACCGTGCTCCCAGACTATGCTACCCGTGCCCTAAATTTTTGCTTCCTTGCTCCAAATATAGTGTACCCGTCCCAGACAGGCTACCTGTGCTCCTAGTACTAGTGCTACCTGTGCTCCTAGTACTAGTGCTACCTGTGCTCCTAGTACTAGTGCTACCTGTGCTCCTAGTCTACCTACCTGTGTCCCAGTACGCGCACCTGTGCTCCTAGACAGCGCTACTTGCTCCTTACTAGCGTACCCGTGCTCCCGTACAAAACGCTACCTGTGCTCCCGTACACTGCTACCGTGCCCGTACTACTGTACCTGTGTCCCAGTAAAGTGTACCTTGCTCCTAGAAAAAGTGCCCTGGCCCTATACTAGCGTACCTGGGCTCCAGACAAAGGTACCTGTGCCCTGTACTAGCGCTACCCTTGCTCCTAGTACTAGGGTACCTTGCTCCTAGTACTACGCACCCGTGCTCCTTTTCTAGCGCTACCCCCGGCTCCAGTACATTGTACCCGTCTCCATACACTGTACCTGGCTCCTAGTACTACTGCTACAAGTGCTCCTAGTACTGGTGCTATTATACTCTTTGTATATACTCCCTTTTTCCATGTACTAGTGCTATCCGTTTTTCCCCAGTCTAGGTTCTATAAAACCGAGTTCCGTCAAAGTGCTCCTATGCTCCAAATACTATGCACCGTGCTCCCCAGTACTACTGCTACCCTTTCCCTGTATATTTTACCTGTGCTCCTAGAAATACGCTACCTGTGTCCAGTATGCGCTACCTTTCCCATACTAGCCTCCTGTGCCCTTATAGGCTACCTGTGCACCCAGTACTATGCTACCTGGCTCCTATTACTGCTACCTGTGCTCCAGTACACGCTACCTGTCTCCCCAGTACAGCGAACCCTTTGGGCCCGTACACCCACCTGTGCCCAAATATAATGCTATAACTCTTAGTACTACCTTTTCTTAACTTTTGCCTTTAAAATTATTTCACCATCTCCTGGAAATTTTATTAACCCGTGCTCTTAAAAAGTACTCCCCGCCCCCAACTCTAGTGCGTCACTGCTCTAGTAAAAATGCTCCCCGGGCCCAAAAACAATTTTTGTGCCTTTTGTAATAGTACTATAGAGTCCTAGACGTAATCATCTTATGCCCTTCTCCTTTGATCAGGGCTGCGCACTCAGTGGTTTTTTTTTGTTTGTTTTTTTATGATTTTTTATGATTTCTTTACGATTCCCTTTTTCAGAAACCCGGGCCCCTTTGAGGGTACACCCGGTACCAGCAAGGTTTTTTGGGAGCCGAATCATCCTCTAAATCCCATAGATGTGCCAGATGATCATATTGTGAGAGTCAATACGCTGGGACCCCTACCGAGTCCAAACATATGCGTTATTGTGTTATTGATTTTAGTGGCGTTCTATGAACATGTTTCAGCTGTAAGGCGATGTTCACACGGCCTCTTCCAGGACGTATTGCGGAGTGTAATTGTGCTGCAATGCGCCTGAAATACGTCCTGTAATAACAGTGATCATAGCTCTCATAAGTGTATGTTTGCACATGGCAGATTTGTTGCAGAAATGTCTACAACAGAAAATGTATTTTAGACCTATAATTGGGGTAATTTCATCAGTATGTGTGTTAGAGGGTTCAGAGGCCTCAATCTGCTTCAAATGTTCCACCCAACTGTAATAACTTCTGGCCCCTTACCTGTCCTACCTTATCTCTGTGGGTCTCAAAGACTCCTCCCCTGCACAGCTGGCACCATGTATTGGATGTAACATTTCACAAGTCACATTTGACTAAATTGCATTACAATGTGAAAGGAATTCGAGCCATGCTGGTTTTGTTCATTTGCAGACAGCTGTTTTGTTGTTTTTGTCCCTCATTGCCTCCGATGAAAGACAGACACCCCAAAACGGCTGAATGCGGATAAACAAAACTGGTATGGCTTGAATCCCTTTCGCGTTGAAGCTCAGTGAGCGGATTACTTGAGAACTGCAAAAGAAAATGGAAAAGAGGATTCCATTTTTTTCCCCCATGCCTTTTAAAAAAATTTAAATTTAAGTGGCGTTAAGGGAGCTAGATTTTTAGTCAGGCGCACTCCAATATCAGGCGCTTTACGGGGGCCCCTTTTGGTTAAAAAAAAGGTGCCAAGGCCCCAAAAAATCATAATGTCCCCCAAAGTGCCCACACACGACATTGCTTCTCCCCTATGTGATCCCCAAAACCCCTTTTTGGGCCACATCAGCTTTTCCTCACTTGGGTTTTCCCCCGGGGAAAGGGTTACTTTCGGTTTTATAAACCATTAAAAAACCAACATGCAACGCCCCCCTTTTAAACCCTTAAATAGAAAATCTGTTCAGTAGTCCCCACTGCATGGATTTTCCACTGGACGTATTTTTACACCGCCGGCGTTCCTAAAAACTTAGAACATGTTCATTCTTCTGCCTGGTTTTCAGGAGGAACATGAACATGTGGGTGCGAAGGGGGGCGGCTTGAATCCGCAGACCGCGGGCAAAAGCCATCCTCCTGTGTGCCCAAAAAAAGACCAAATACCGGTCGGAAAATCCAACCAGTATTTGGTCTTTGCCGTGTTAGCGCACCCTTAGCCAGCCAGCAAGTTCTACTCTGAACTGATGAGGTGCAAACACCCCGAAACAGCTGTATGCAGATGATATAAACTGGCATGGCTTGACTCCTTTCACTTTTTAAGGCTCAGAGAGTCGGATGTGACTTGAAGATTGCTAAATATACCACAACGGTCCCCGTGCACAGCAGATCTGTTCTGACTTCCCTGTAACCATTCATGCTTAACTGAAGTGATCATACATATTATTTAGTAGAGCAGTGGCCTATGACCAGCAGCACAAAAGATTGCTCCTATTGAAAACCATTATGGCTGATCCTTCTTACCTAAACATTTGCCGTTACTGGAGAATCTGGTGAAATTAGCAGAATCGGGCAGCATTTACCTTGAGCTCATAAATCGGCCTCGGAGCCTTAAAAATCTTGGAAACAAAAGACTTGAGTGTCTCCTGTGTTTGAAGTCTAGGTTTGTCAGCAGTGTGCCAGGTTAGACCTTGATAAATATGTCATACAATAAAGATTATTGTTCGAGTCCTAGATTACGGAAGTAGGAACTGGTAGAACAGCCCAGACAAGCATGCAGCCTGTTGTGCTGAACATGATGATAAATGTCTAAATTATGATAGGAGTCTAGCAAACGATCAGGAAAAACTGCAGGCAAAGCAGATATGTTGTTATCTTAGTGCTGAGGCTGAAGAGGGTTACACAATACAGGTATTCATCGAGATAATCTGTTTGTCATACAAAATCTCAGAATAGGAATAGCAGTGTTTAATGTCCCTTTAACACATACATTGCAGCTATGAATGACAGACTCTCCAAAGCAACAGAATTTGCTTCTGCAGTAAAATTAAAACTACTGCTCCAATGTATAGAAGGTTTCAGGTAATGGAGGTTTGCCTAAAACTGGATTGTGAACCCCACAGTTTCTCATTTTAAAGGGAATGTGTCATCAAAAAATGAGTCATTGTTTAAGTCCCATTTGTATTTAAACACTTTTTTTGGGAAATTTTTTTGGTTTTTTTTCTTTTTTTCATTTTTCATATCACTTTCAAATTTTTTTAAAAATTTCTTAAGCCCTGCATTTTTTTCATTTAGCCCTAGGCCTTGTTTCATTGCTTTAAACATCAGAGAGATTTTTAAAAAAAGCTTCATCACAAGGGACTTAAGACTGATCCGTCCCATTGACTTCTATAGGAGATTTTTTCATCATGCTCTGTGACCTGGGAAGAAGCACTGGCAGGGAGGTAAGGGTAAACTGGACACCCTTTTGTGATGGGGACCCTGGTTATCTTTCAACGGGGTGTCCCCTTTTCATTTTTGCCCCCCTTTGTACGATAATAGCAACAATGAAAATCTTCTTACAGAACAGGAAGTGTCAGACTTTTTAGGCTTAGTGGCCAAAGTGAAAACTGCGGACTTAAGAATTTTTAAAAAAATATGAAAGTGATATGGAAAATGAAAAAAAAAAATTCCCAAAAAATTTTTTTTTAAAAAAGTGTTTAACATAAAAACGTTTTGAACAGTAAGCTTTTTATACACACCCCCTTTAAATATGCCATCTGATAGTGTGCATCATCATAAAACGGAAAGAAATGACCAGATGGTTTCTTATTTCATTTTTTTTTTAAATAGTTAATTAGTATAGCTTTTCATTTTATAAATTTTTAGACAGTTGTTTATTTTAGACCTTTTAGGATCCATTGGCGGCCCCTGCAGTGATTGAAACTACTTGCAAAAACTCGTATACTGGGAAGGCTGTCAGTCACTTAAAGAGAACCTGTCACCATAGAATGCCCCCCCTTGCTAAGGCGCACAAGTAGTGTCAGACCCGCTGTTTCCAGCCCTTTTGGCCCTTTTCTGTGAAAACTGTAGTTTTAGAGCATTTAATCTCAAATTTTATTCCCTGGCAGGTGTTATCCGCCCACCAAAGGGAGCCCCCCCCCCACAGTTATTTACATGTTTTCCCCCTATTCAAAGTAAGGGTAGTCTACACTGCACAGAAAAACGTCCGTTTTTTCCTTTTCGTTTTCTAAAAACGCTTGAAAAACGACTTTAATCCTCTCCCATAAATTCTATTGTAAAAACTTTCCCTGCTGCTACACTGAGCTTTTTTTTTTCTGCTCCTTTTTTTCACGGGTTTCGTATTTTGCAACATGCTCTAAAAAACCCAAACAGGGCAGAAATTTACTACAGGAGCCTATATAAAGCGCCGGGCGTCTTTTGGCGCGTTTTTTGTCGCGTTTCGCCGGCGTTTTTTTTGCCACGTTTTTTCAATGAAACCCTCCCAGAGACTCAAGTCCCCACCTATAGTGGGTGTTACAAAGGTATTCATTATCAAATCTCATACAAGTGTCTGATGAGCCCCTTGTCTGTACCATTTGTAATAAAATGATCATGCTTTGGTCGCTAACTATTTTTGCGCTATTCATAATTTTTTCGCTAAAAATACGTTATTTACAGATTTTGGCGTCAGAATCTGTTTTTTTACAGATTTTGATGCTAAACTCCTTTTCTAAACAATTTTGGTGCTAATAAAGTTTCTTGCTACTGATTGATGAAAAAGTTTTTTACGGATTTTGGCGCCAGAATAAGTTTTTTTACGGATTTTGGCGCCAGAATCCATTTTTTCCGGATTTTGGCACTAAAATAATTTTTTTTACAGATTTTGTCGCTAATAACACTGTCTTGCCGCTGACGCCAAAAATACGTTTTTTTTACGGATTTTGGCGCCCAAGAATCCGTTTTTTTTTCATTTTTGGGGCACTAAAATAATTTTTTTTTTCAGATTTTGGCGCCAATAACGTTATCTCGCTTCTGCGCCAAAATACGTTTTTTACCGGATTTTGGCAAGAATACGTTTTTTTTTTACGTTTTTTGACAAATAAAATAATATTTTTTTTACTGATTTTGCCGCTAATAACTTTTTCTCGCTTTTTTGAAAGGCAAAAATACGTTTTTTTACGCATTTTGGTGCAAAAATCAGTTTTTTTACGTTTTTGGCACTAAAATAATTTTTTATACAGATTTTTAGCGGCCAATAACGTTATCTCGCCTCCGACGCTAAAAATACGTTTTTTTTTACGGATTTGGTGCAAAAATAAGTTTTTTTTTACGTTTGTTGACACTAAAATTAATTTTTTTTACTTGATTTTGGCGCTAATAACGTTATCCGCTTCTGACGCCAAATTTCGTTTTTTTTTCGCATTTTGGCGCAAAAAATCCGTTTTTTAAAGTTTTTTTGGCATTAAAATCATTTTTTTTACAGATTTTAGCGCCAATAACGTTACCTCGCCTCTGACATTAAAAATACGTTTTTTTTTACGGATTTTGGTGCAAAAATACGTTTTTTTACGTTTTTTGACACTAAAATAATTTTTTTTACTGATTTTGCCGCTAATAACGTTATCTCGCTTCTGACGCCAAAAATAAGTTTTTTACGCATTTTGGCACAAGAATCCATTTTTTTATGGATTTTGGTGCAAAAATCCGTATCTTTACAGATTTTGGCGCTAATAAAGTGATCTAGCTTTTGACGCAAATAAAAAATTTTTTTTCGGATTTCGGCGCCAGAATCCGATTTTCGACGGATTTGGGGGCTTAGTTCAATATCTTTAAAAATTTTGGCGCTAATAAACTGATCTCGCTTCTGACACTAAAAATATATATTTTTTTTACGGAATTTGGCGCAATAATGGTTTTTTTTGGGAAGTTTGGCGCTAAAATGCTTTTCCCTTTTCAGATTTTGATGCTAATACAGTTATCTTGCTGTATGCAAAGATAATGGGTTTTTGTGAATTTTGGTGCAAGAATTTTGGTCTAAATTTAATAAAGCAGTAGCACGCAGCAGCAGAAGCACACAAAGGACAATGTGCTCACAATGGCTACAGTGATCTAAAGGGGAAGTGACTAACTTAACATGCTAACCCTACCACCTGTAAGTTGTAGCTTAATCCAAGGGCTTAATTTGTGAATACATTAAAAGCAGAGCAAGACGCTTCAAAAAAAAACGCTCCAAAAAAAAACGAAAAAACGCACCAAAAAACGGAAGTTTTTTCAGCTGCTTTTGACCGGCAGTGGACAGAAACCTCAGGTTCATTAACGTTTTTAGTAATATGTTTTCATGTCGTTTTTTTTTCCAAATGCAGTGTAGACATAGCCTAAGAGGTTTGTCAGTTGAGGTGGGCGGGGCTATCCTCAGATGGGCAGGGTTTCAAATTACTCTTTGACTCTTTCTGGCTGAAAACTGCAGATTTGAGCACTAAATACTCGAAAACTACAGCATCTTACAGAATAAGGGGCACAGCGCTGGAAACAGCAGGTCTGACACTAGCTTGTGCTGCCCTCAGCGGGCACAACCTATGTGACAGGTTCCCTTTGACAGCACTGCCCACTGGGCTCGCAAGCATACGTAGGGCAGAAATTTTTTGTTTTAAAGAGGTTTCTTCATGCCCTAATAAAAAGTAATATCATGATCAAGGGGCCCCATTAAAACAAAAAAAAAAAACGCTACTCGCCGTCCTCTGGTCCTCAGCTCCAGCGTCGTGTCTACCCGGTCTTCTGTTTACATTCCGTCACTTCCTAACGGGGACATCACTGTGGCAGTCGCTGATTGACTACGGCGGTCACATGCGTTTACTTTCATCATTATTCGGTTCTGTTTACTTCCGAACACTGATATAAATGAGTGGCCTGTGACCCCTGCAGTCAATCATTCGGAAATGACAGACTGAAAACAGAAGATTGGGAAGAGGCTGAAATCGGAGACCAAGGCTATGTTCACACGGCCTATTTGCGGGGCGTAATTACGTCCCGCAATTACGCTGTGTGGATGGGGCGGGGCGGGGCGGGGGGGGGCCGGCACCTCGCCGGCCCATAGATTATCATTACCAGCGGCGCGTATACGCCGCTAGTAATTCACATGTCACTTATCTCCCCCCGCGGCGTATTCGCCGAGCAGGGAGAGCAGGCGTAATCCATAGTTCTCTATGAGAACTGTGGATCACCGTAATGCCTGGGACGTATTCCAGCCGTAATTTGTGCACTACGGCGCGTAATTACGGACTGAAATACGTCCCATTTTAAGCCGCGTGAACATAGCCCAAAGGTACATGCGCATAAGTTTTTTTTGTTTGTTTCAATGGGGCCCCTGGAGCAGAATATATTTTTTGTTTAGGACATAGACAACCCCTTTAAGTACATTCACAACAAAGAATTTTTCAAAGCCATACATTAGCGTGTACTTTTTAATGTTCAAGGGGTGTTCTCAGCATGCTGTTTCACGGAGCCTGCTTTTCACAGGCAGCTTCAGACGCTCACTCCCTTATTAAGCTATGGGTGGTTCTATAGCATAGATTGGCAGATCAGATCTGCTATTCCTAGCTGAGGCTGCTAGTGAGATGACTGCTGGATGTTTTTCAACTGTAGTGCATCGAGCTCTAAAGGGATAAAGCTGGTCAGTAACATAGAGAAGCAAGTTTCTGTGTTAATAAGAAACAGCATAGCGTGACGTCACTATGGTCGGACAGCGCTGCTGGGGTAATGAGAGCAGAGAGGTGGTTGGTAACCTAGACAAACTTGTGTACACAAACAGTAGATAAAATCTCCTAGACATAGCAAAATCAGAACAGCAATGTATTTGGTAATAGTCTTTCTTTATATTTAGCCTACATTTTTAAAGCTAATCAGTGTAGTGAGAAAACCTCACGCCATGTAAAAGCATCTGTTGTTGTAAGCTATATAACTATGTAAACTGCTGTTATGGCACTGTATACTGTATATTGACCACATGTATTGATTTTGACCTTTACATTTATAGTCTAACCTTGTAAGAATCAATGCCTGATATTCTTTCTGTGTCCTGCTATAACACGTATTCTATTCTCTCGGTGCCAGTGTTGCAGGTGGAGAGCTGTTTGACTTTCTAGCTGAGAAGGAATCCTTGACAGAAGAGGAAGCCACTGAGTTTCTTAAGCAGATTCTGAATGGTGTCAACTACCTTCACTCACTGCAGATCGCTCACTTCGATCTCAAGGTACAGAATATTTATGGGCACGTACAGGGAGACCCCATTTACATCATGTTTTCGGCCTCTGTTGGTGGTGTCCATTAGAGAAAAATAAGCTTGCAGCTTCATTTACAATTTGCATAGACACTGGTGCACACTGCAAAAAGCACCTTCTCCAGCACCAAATACAGCAGCCGGCATTAAAACCCATATGAACATTGAATTAGAGAAAATGTACTGCTATCCTTTAAACATGCATAAAATGAAGGTTTTTAGTGCATAGTTTGATCAAACAGCATATGCCCACCAAAGGTAATCTCACCCAGTGTGTTCCTAACTTGAATGTCGTTCTGTGCAGCCATAATTTCAGGGCCAGGCTCCATTTACACTGATCATAAGGATCTTGTGCAGCCAGGTGGGTGGAGTGCATGGTGGTATATGTCAGGATAAGGGAAAAAAAATGTTCACTGTTCTCTGATCATTTTGACCCCACAGGCTGACATCTTATCTTGCGTGGAGCCCCAGATCAAGGGAGATTATCAGTGGTCTTGTGCATCTTCCATTTTCTAATTATTGCTCCCACAGTTGATTTCTTCACCAAGCTGCTTGCCTATTGCAGATTCAGTCTTCCCCGCCTGGTGCAGGGCTACAATTTTGTTTCTGGTGTTCCTTCGACAGCTCTTTGGTCTTCACCATAGTGGAGTTTGGAGTGGGCTGTTTGAGGTTGTGGACAGGTGTCCTTTTATACTGATAAGTTCAAACAGGTGCCATCACTACAGGTAATGAGTGGAGGACAGAGAAGCCTCTTAAAGAAGAAGTTACAGGTCTGTGAGAGCCAGAAATCTTGCTTGTTTGTAGGTGACCAAATACTTATTTTTCCCCCATAATTTGCAAATAAATTCTTTTCCAAATCAGACAACTTTATTTTTCTGGCTTTGTTTTCTATGTTGTCTCTCATGGTTGAGGTCTACCTATGATGTCAATTACAGGCCTCTCTCATCAAGTAGGAGAACTTGCACGATTGGTGGCTGACTAAATCCTTTTTTTCCCCCCCAAAAGGACCATGTTGGGGCTGAGCCAGAACCAAAGTGGTCTTTAGGGCAAATATAGTCTTAGTATGTTTGCTTTATTTCCCTACATATAGACTTTATGTTCCAGACATCAAAGCATGATGGACCACATTTCTGTGTCCCGTACAGAAAGCATATGCATTCAGGAAGTCGAACAACATAGTCAAAAAGAGACTACTTTTGCACTGTAGGTAACTTGGTTCCCCCAAGGTATAAGTTGGCATAGCATTTTCACGGTATCACGACAGATACCACCGAGGGCGAGCAAAAGCTTGATGTGAATAGGGTCAAACTTGCAAATGCTAAACATTGTTCTAACTCATAAATGAATGCTGTGAAGTGTATTCGGGTAATTACAGGATAAGTGTACTTGTTTTCAGCTGTTAACCATTTACCAGTATGTGTTTCCTATTACTTTTTAGCCAGAAAACATCATGCTGCTGGACAGGAAGTCACCCAAGCCACGTATTAAGATAATCGATTTTGGTCTAGCTCACAAAATTGATATCGGCAATGAATTTAAAAATATATTTGGAACGCCTGAATTTGTCGGTAAGTCAATATCCTTTTTGAAAGTTCTGCTGTTGGTTTGTTAATAAAAAGTATTTTCCAGGACTTTGATATAGATGGTGTATTCTGAGGGTGGGCCATGAATATTAAATGGGTGAGAGTCTGATCGAAGGATCTTTATCCAGCTGCAGCACAAGGTTCAGCTACTATACAATGTTCAGAATTGTGCTTAGTAAACAATGAAGGGGGATATAGTGCTCGCCCGAGAGTTTTGCTTTAATCACGAAATAAAAAATAGCCAGCTCACTGCTCCAGTATTCTGGAGGTGTAACACTGGAGGACACCAGCGGATAAAAGAAGGTTCCTTTATTAATACTTGGCAAATTTTACAATGTGAACACATGCACAGGAATGAGAGAGGCTGACGCATTTCGAACCATTAATGGCTCTTCGTTATAGCATATCTCTACATGTAACAAACACCTAATAAATAGACATGCTAATACATACAAAACCATCTCTGCGGATCAAACACATAGAGCATCTGGAATCGCCACATAGCAAGTCCACCCCACCGGACCCGGAAGTGGGTCTCTGCTGTCGTCAACAGTACGTGTACAACCATCAGCCCTGCCCGCAGCCACAACTCACAAAGCGAGAAACCTCCAATCGGAGGATTGCAGAGTAAGGAAGCGGGCAGACGGCAGGGCGGAGGGCAGAAGACATATGTAAGGGGAGTATTCCAATATTGCCAACAAGTGGAAATATAGGATCAAACAACACATTGCGATAGAAATCCAAAAGACAAAGGATAAGATCAGCGGTTCAGTCAAACAGCTTATTGCTGGGGTTGCCGGTAGCCAGGCCTCCACCGATCTAATATTGATTGCCTGTCATAAGAAAAGGCCATTGAAATCAAACTCCTCGAAACCCCCTATAAAAAATTTTTTTCCTCTAAGTTTATTCTCATTAGTTGTGTTTTATTCTATTAACAGCTCCAGAAATTGTAAACTATGAGCCACTTGGTTTGGAGTCTGATATGTGGTAAGTTCACTTAACTGCCTTAAATACCAGTCATAAAAGATAGCACAAGAGCAATCCAAATTTCAGTCAATGAGTTTGTTAAAGGATCACTACAGAAACACTGATTGACTCTGTTATGGCAAGTACTGGGCCAAGTTGCATAGCAGAGTGATGTCTTCCCTGAATTCCTTTAGGTGATTGTTCCTTTAGGCCCAGCACTAGGCATTACATAATCAAGACATGAATTAAAAAATGTGTAACTTTGTAATAGTACAATTAGATAAGTCATTAAAGGGGTTTTGCCACGAAGTACAATTGACGTGGGAAGTTTGTAAATTAAATAATAAACATTTTCACCAATTATCATTATTAAAAATTCTGCACCGCTTTTGTTTTAGCCGCTCCTTTAATGATCCATTGTTTACAGCTCGTCTCCAGGAGATACGACCAGGGCGGAGAGCTTCTCAGTCTTGGCCGCACATGCTCAGACATCACATCTCCTCCCAGGAAGCTACTGAGTGTTCAAACCCCGAGTGCTGCCATTCTACTCCCGTCCTCTGTGCTCCTTAGTAATTAGTCAAACAGTGCAAATAAATTTAAAAAAGAAACCTCAATCAGGTATGTGCATTGATAAAGAGAAAAAAACCCCACAGGTTTGGTTCCTGCAGGGATTTGAACCGAGGACCATTGTGCCTGGAGGCAAAAGTTTTACCTCTGAGCTACAATGTAGTACTTTCGAACTCACATAAAAAAGACCCCTTTCTTGACTAAAGAGAGGTTTGGCCTGGTATATCATCCTCTGGGTTATATAATAGCAATTCAAACAAATCACCCACCCCCCCTTCTACACACAGAGCTGAAAGCGGGATGCGGGAGGAAAAAATGAGATCGTGCCAAAAAACCCCAAAAAAACCAATTTTTGGGGGGACTGGACATTTTACCTAATGTATATGGGGGGTCAAATGTAATCACCCAAATGTAATCACAAAAGGCACATAGGAATTTTTGAAAAAGCAATTCTGCTATTTAGTATACATGAAATTTTTTTAAGGTTCTTAATTCACATTTTTGATCAAAACTGCTTAAGCCCACCTCCGAAACATCAACGAGACCTCAATGCAGGTTGGTCCTACATTATTGTTTCCTCTTTGAAGGTTGGGAGGGGGCTTAAGCAGTTTTGATCAAAAATGTGAACTAAGAACCTCAAAAAAATTTTCATGTACCAAAAGCAAAATGCTTTTTCAAAAAATTTCCCTTTTGGCCTTTTGAATTTTTTTGTATTTTTATGTGTGTACGAATTTTAATGTCTTGTATATTGCCCGCCAGCCCCGTGTGCACCTACAAATTTTCCCCCAAAAATTTTTGGATGTGCAAAGCAAATATTGTTTTTTGCTTTTGGGATGGGGGTGGGCTGCCCCCTCGTTGGTTTTTTTTTTTTTCCCCACTCCCCCCCCACCTTCAAAAAGGTTTTTTAAAACAATGCAGTGTAAATTAGTATGGTGCCCCTTTTACTCCCTGGAAATAAAAGGAGGTCTGAAACAGGTCCTAAAGAGAAAGGGAAAAAATTTTGTGGGGAGGACCCCCCCCTGAATTTTTAGGTCCCCCTTTTAAAATCGGGAGTTTTTGGGGTTAAAACAGTTTTTTAAAACAAAAATGTTTAAAATAAAACCTCAAAAAAAAAAAATTTAAAGGAAACCTAAGTAAACAGAAAAAGCTTTTTTCCAAAAAAATTGGGTTTTGTTCCCCCCTTTTATAGTTTTCTTTTTGTTGATAGTGTGGCTGCTATTGGGGAAAGTGTATATTGTTGGGGGCCACAAAACCCGTGGCACCTTTTGGGTTCCCCTTTTAAAAAAAAAAAAAAATTTTTTTGGGTGTGGCCCAAAACCAAAAAATTTTTTCTAGGCCCGATGTTAGAGATCCCGGCAAAGTTGGTTTCAATACCGCTTTTTTCCCGGAGAGAAAATCCAACTCCCACAGCCCCACTGAAAAACACATGCCAAGCTGAGTGTGCTTGAATGTGGGGGATTGAGGAGAAACAGATGTCGACCAAATGTTTGGCCAGCAGGTGTTTAACGTACATGGGTACCTTATGAATCTAGCAATACTGTATTGGCAGGCCTTCTGCCAAGATTCTTTTACGTGGTGGGAACGGTCCAGCTGCGGGGCGGGGGAGGCATACCGTGGGGTCCAGCCCTGCGTCCACGAGTCAACAAACAAGTGCCAGGAGCTTAGAGATCAGCACATGCGCACAAGCGAATTTTGATCAAGCTTTTTCTTCCGGATGTGCTACTGCGCATGCGCTGGTTTCTGCAGCTCCTGGGTGGGGACATTGAATTCATCAATAACAGCTTTAGTTCCTGCTATTTTTGCACCAAAATACTACTGCCTTTAAGGTGGAAAGGGGATAAACATCATAGCACAGGAGGAATTAAGACTCGGGCAGATTGCACGTAAACTTTGGTAAGGGGGAATTCCCGGACTTCAGGGTGATCTCCAATCCATGCTGTTTTTCCTACGATATGTTAGTGCAGGGGGGAATGGTTGACGTGGACATCACAACAAGGGGGTGAACAAAGACTTGGGTGCATTGCACATAAACTTAGAGGCAGTGGAGGGACCTTCAGCGCGTTACAACTCTCATCCATGCCATTTCTTCCACAATGTGCTGTAGCAGAGAAACGGCATGGACAAATTTTGCTGCTGATGTACTCCATTCAGCAACGTGCATCAGTGCTTCCGCTGATCAGGAAGAGAAACCGTTCCAGCTGTCTCACTAGGGGTGTATTACTTAAAGGGGTTGTCTCACTACATTGATTCACCTCACCTCAGTCCTGTTTTCTTGGTTTCATTTTGAATTCAGGGCCGTGTTTACTGGCTTCCACTAGGCTGCAGTAGAAGCCAGGTCTGTAGCTATAGCGACCAGTACTGGCAGCCTATTAGGAGACATCAAACAGGTCTGTAGCTATAGTGACCTGAGGAGCTGATGCAGCCCATACAAGAGGGGATTCTAGAATATAGGACACTGTTAATGGACATAATTGCAAAGTGACTTGTTTTTGCAAGATCTTTAACATAAATAGCAACCCTTGTAGTGAGACAACCCCTTTAAATCTGACCAAATATAGCAGGCTACATTTTAAGTTGGTAATTTTGTATTGCCCCAAAGTGATAAGCAAATGGCCCCTGGCAGAGAAAAGGTTCCTGACCCCTTTTTTTATAATATACTGCTTCCAAGGACAGAACATTGAATATTATGATATTTTGTCATTTACATCACACTAAAGTTATTGCTTTTAATTTACTTTACTTGAATATTTGGCTTCCTAAGATAGTCCACTATACTTTACAAAACAAATAACTAATATTGGCGGTAATGGATTGTAAGGCTATGTTCACACAGGGGAATTTAGGCACACATTTTGCGTCGTACTTGCGCTCTAATACGAACGAGATGTGTGACGAAATTACGGTAATCCACAGTTCTCATAGAGAACTATGGATTACGCCCCCTCTCCCCGCTCGTACAATTGACATGTCAATTACTTGCGGTGAAAACGCGCCCCGAGTAAAGCATTTCAATGGGGCCGGCATGTCAATCAGCGCGACTTCCAAATCACCCGGCGTAAGTGCAGCTGTACTGTACGCGCCACAAAGACGCCGCGTGAACATAGCCTAAAAGTTAAAATATACAGCATGCTGGATTAGCTACATTACCTCAACTGTTGTTAAGGAAAAGTTCAGTGCACCTTGCTTGTCCTTGAGGCATCAGTGTGACCTGTAAGAACCAGGGATGTGCACCAGAGGGCTAAAAAAGTATTGCATTAAACTTCTAGTCAGTGTTGGTCGAACAGTAACCTGTTTGATTTCACACTAGTTCAACCCAAAAATTCGGGTTCAAGATGTCCCGACTCTGGGCTTTTTTTCTAACCCTAACCGCAGTCCTACCCCTAAGATGGGGATAGGGTTTTTACACAGTTTTAGGGGTTAACTGACCTTTTCAGTGTTGTTCCTGACATGGTGTCAATTACAGTGCAACGTTCAACATCACATTTGACTTCATGTCCAGTTTTCCTATGTTACCCCCTTATTTTGGGGCAACATTGCCTCTGGTTCCTTTCTCATTGGGAAACCAGAGGTGACTCCGTGCCAAGAGTATGACCCCTAAAACACCATTCAAATCCTTGTTCCTACCCATGCTTAGTGCTGGGGTCAATTGATTGATTTTTTTACCTTTATGTTTTGAGGGGGGGGGGGGGGATTTTTTACCTTAAACGAATTGATGAGATTCAATTTGTCGTGAACCCTAACCCTAAGCGCAACACTATTTTCAATGTTCTGAGATGACAGATAAACTTAAGTATTTAAGTATCTTATTTCTAATTTTAACTTTTACTGTCTTTTTATAGGAGTATTGGCGTGATAACATATATTCTGTAAGTATCCTACTGTCAATGGCATTTGTTTTCCATTTTCTCCTTTTCTAGTGCTTTTCTTTACTAGATTTAAATGCAGGTTAAATGACAGATGCATGTTACACATGGATTTTGCTTCCAGCTTTGCAGTGGACTTTTGCAACTAATGACAAATTCAGAAGACATGTGCAACCTACTGAGCATTCTCCAGATCTGGATGTCTGGAGCAATGCAGATTTTTTCTGCAGCATGTGAACACAATCTTGTTAAAGGAATTTTCTCATTACAACGATTAGCTTTCAGCATAAAAGGACAGTTAAATAAAGACTTTTCCTAAATAAATTGGTCAACAGATTTTACTTCAGTCATGAGATAAGAGCATTTTGATGTGCTCTGAAGTGCACACAGGTTTCTATGGTTACCTGCATAACAGATGGATGTCTGTTATCTGATTAGCAGAGCAAACTAATTCTAGCTAACAAGATTAGCTACACTATAAAAAGGTACATATGCTGTGGGGAGTGAAAAGCATGGCTTTATTTGTAATCATGTTAGAAATCTCCTGCTGTAGAACCACCCACAGCCTGAGAAGACAGAGCAAGTGCAAAACCTACTGAACCCAGCCTGACAGTACATCCACACGGCAAGAGTTTTCAGTTGGTTTTTCAGACAGCTTTAAGATTCACTTTAATTCATTTTAATAGAAAAGCCGCACAGTAATCTACACTGCACGGTTTGCTACTGGGCGGATTTTCACACTCTTGGCATCCGAAAAACTCAGAACATGCACAATCTTCTGCCCTGTTTTCGGGCCCTGTTTTTGGATTTGTTTGATGTAAAATCAAATAAATCCGACGCATTTCACCTTCCTAATCGCTAAAGAGGATCATCAGGGACCAAATAAGGAAAATAAAGAAAAAAACAAAAAAGACACTAACAAAAAAGTAAACCAAATAATGATATAACAGAAAAATCATAAATAAATCATGATGGCTACCTTACTACCTGCCATCTATCCTGACAGGGGATGTAATAGAATGGGATCCGTTTTACATTGTATCTTGGACCCATCATTGAAATCACCATCTCCTTCTATCAAGGGATGTAAACAGTTATTTATGATTTTTCTTTTATATCATTATTTGGTTTATTTTTTCTTTAGTGTCTTCTTTGTTTTTTTCTTTATTTTCTTTATTTGGTCACTGATGATCCTCTTTATCGATTAGGCTATGTCCACATGGCTTAAAACTGGAGGTATTTCAGTCCGTAATTACGCGCCGTACTGCGCGAATTACGTCTGGAATACGTCCCAGTCATTACGGTAATCCACAGTTCTCATAGAGAACTGTGGATTACGTGTCCTCTCCCTGCTCGGCGAATACACCGCGGGGGGAGATAAGTGACATGTGAATTACCAGCGGCGTATACGCGCCGCTGGTAATGAAAGTCTATGGGCCGGCGAGGTGTCGGCCCCCCGCCCCCGTCCACACAGCGTAATTGCGGGGCTTATTTACGCCCCGCAAATAAGCCGTTTGAAAATAGCCTTAGGAAGGTAACACGCCTCGGATTGGATTGTTTTCTCTTTAGGGGTTTTTGTATTACTATCGTATCAGGTTTATTTATTTTTGTTACGTTATCACATGGTATATTTATTGGGAATTTTTTTTTATATTTATATTATAGTATATTTTTGTTTGGACACTTTTCTGTATTATTATTGGACACTTTATAATTTTATAGTTTTGTAGTAGGGCATAAGTAGGATTTGATAGTCTAGGTTCCTGGTGGGGACGCCTTTATCGGGGCGGTCACCCACTTTAATTGGCTAGGTAATGATAGTACTGTTTGTTTAGGGATAAATGTAGGGATTGCTTTGGTTTTGTCGTCCTTGTATTTAGGTTAGATATATTAATAAAGGTATACTTTTTAATTGGTCCTAGGTATACATTTTTGAATGTGGTTTTCTTTGTAATATACTCTGATAACTGAATTTCCCAATTCTTGTGTCCTGTAACCTATCCAGTTGTATTCTGTCACATAAATATACAGGGTGACTGAAAAGGCCGATACTTATAGTAAAGGCCATTAGTTTCATTAATATCTGCGGTAAATGGTTGGTGGCAGAAAATCAGAGAAAAATCAGCTTTTTGACCATAGCAGCCAATCACAGCGTGGCTTTAATCTTCAGGAGCCAAATGTAACATGTGCTTACCTGGTGTGATATAAGGTGGAGACATGGGAGCAAGAAGAAGCCTTCTGTGAGTTGAAGGGAACACTATCTTTGGTGAAATAACAGCAAATCTTTAAAAATAAATTTGTTACGTGCCCAACATAGAAACTACTTCGCCGCCCAAAGAGACCATGAAATGGATATGAGCCGTGTATAAGCTTAGTCTAAAAAAGTTGACCAGGCTGAATAGTATGGAACCGTAAGTGCGGGATGGTGGATCTTCTTCAGGAGTGAACACAGACAACAAACTAAATTGCTGTGACTTATGCTGATTATAAAAGGACAAATTCAATGACAGACTGGTGTTCAGTGATGTTGCCACCTTTCTCCTCTTATCAAAACGTTAGTGCTTGGGGCTCAGAAAAACCCTGTGACCTTATTGAGCACATGAGGGACTCAGCCAAAGTTCACAGGTGTAAAGTATACGCTCCCTTCTTTTTGCTGAGGCTTTTGTGACTTGATGCCCTCACCTGGATGTGTTAAGGGAATGGCTAGTGCCACAGATAGAGAAGATCTGCTAAGCATAGTTGATCAGCAGGATGTTGACCTCAACATTTCAATTTAGATGATCATCGTTACTTGAATTAAACTCTACTGGAACGCTGCCTCAACCTCGCCAGAAACAACGATTCACCATTGTTGTGCTGGCCTCTCTGACCACCAGATCTAACACCCTGTGACCTCTTTCTGTGGGGGTACATTAAGGACTCAGTATATTCCACCCCCCACTCCTCACCCCCGCAGCCACAGGATCTGAACAAACTGAGATAACACATTACTGAAACAAAGGAGTCCATATTTGAGGTTATGCTGGCGAGTGTCTGGACAGAACTGGACTTGCCTTGACATCACCTTGACATCTGTCCCGTCACCAGTGGAATCACTTTGAACATTTAAAGTGTATAGATAAAACCTGGATGGTGTGTCTTTTCACATAAAAAAAAAATTGTGTTATAGGTTAAAGTTACAGAGGCTATTGCTTTGCATCAACCTTTTTTAATCACCAGTATTTGTAACGGTTGCCTTTATAAAAAATCAAGAGGCGATCCAACCTTGCTTCTGTTTTTTCAGGTTGAGTGGAGCTTCTCCATTTCTTGGCGAGACCAAACAAGAGACTTTGGCCAATATCTCTGCAGTTAGTTATGATTTTGAAGATGAGTTTTTCAGCAGCACAAGTGATCTGGCCAAAGATTTTATACGCCGACTTCTTGTCAAGGATCCAAAGTAAGTTCTGCTCCTGTTTCATAATTACAGATGTTCTCCACTGTTTTTTTGTTTTTTTTAAGAAAAATCAGATTAATATTGCAGCCTGAGATCGGGAATGGCATATCTTTACTACTTACAAGCCGTCTTGCCTCCCTTTGCTGTAATCACAGTGCCAATCCAGCTATAATAACACTGTCTAGTACTTGGACCTTAGTTGACATTGCTTAGCAGCTGTCACTGGCTAAAAACCTGACTAATGTTAGACAAAGTGGCTCCAGAATAAAAGCTAAAGAATGGTCAAAAAAACTTGATCATCATCAAGATCATGTTCATTCTTCTGCCCGGTTTTCAGGCAGAACATGAACATGTGACTAATGAAGGGGGGCAGCTTGAACCCGCAAAACGTGGAAAAAGCCGTTCCCCCACGTGCCAAAAAAACCCAAATCCGACCAGTATTTTGTCAGTGCCATGGGAGCGTACCCTTATAGAGACTTTTTTTTGTTTTTTATTAGACTTCTGAATGACAAAACCAAAGGCAAACAATAGAGCAATAAAAGACTAAAATATTGCTTAACTATCACTATATGGCCAGGCAACTTGAAATCTCCATGTGTCTGTTGAAAATATAAGAGCTCTAATGGCTGCCATTTCCTGTTGACCCTTTTGAAATCGTAGAGCAAATGCAATGGAATCCAGCACTCCGTGATGAAAAAACAAACCTTTGAGGGAGATCTATTCTTGATCGAAACGCGACAGCCGGGCTACTCGCTCTGACCCTGTAATGTCTTTTTATATATTATCAAAATAAAGGTTTGATTTTTAGCATGGAGTGCTGGATTCTATCATATTTGCTCTACGGATTCTATTGTAGCACAGCACAGAGTGCTTTATCCGTGCACCCACCCAGGAGGTAAGCTGGCAACACTATTTTTCTTTTGTTCTTTTTCCCTTTTAAAAACCTTAAAGAGTTTTCTCACCTCACTGATTTAGATTCAAACATCTAGACAAAGTTAAATAAAGATTATTACCAAATACATTGCTGTGCTGATCTTGCTTCCTTTCAGAGCTAGAACAGTTCTTGTGCTTGTGTACTTAAGCTTTCCTAGATTACGGACCACCTCTCACTGCTCTGCTCTAACAGCAGTGTTGTGGATAATACCATCGCTCCCTGCTGTGTCTTATCTCCAGCACAGGAGGTTGTTTATCTTTCTTCTTAACAAGTTTTAACATTTTAGAATTCCATAAGCTTCTGCGTTTTTGTTAAAACCACTTTATCACCAATGTCTCTCTAAGGCCTGGTTCACAGGGCGGATTTCGCCGCGGTTGCTGCGCCCAAAACCTCGTCCAAACCTCGCCGCAAACTCGCGTCTCCCTAAGCCGGTTTGCGGTGAGGTTATGGGCTGGCGGCGAGGTTTTCCCCCATACAAATTAATAAACAGGGGGAAAACTGCGCCGAGAGCCGCGGCCCGGCCGTGCATCAACCGCGGCAAAAGCCGCGGCGACACCGCGCAGCCGCCGCGCTGAGGACTCGCTGTCAGAATTGACAGGACAGTTCTAAAACACGCGCGGCAAGGCCGCGGGCCCAGAGCCGTGGCCAAACACTCGGCGTGTGAACAGAAACGCGTTTTCTCATAGGAAACCATGTTACTAAACTGGGCGCGATTTGGACGAGGTTTTGGCCAATGAAACCCACGGCCAAACTCTTTCGCTCAAATCTGCCGTGTGAAAGGGGCCTTACAGGCTCAGCTAGAAATAGCAGAGCTGAATTGCCAAACAATGCTGTAGAACCACCCACAGAGAACTGTGCGAGCAAGACCATCTCCAGTTCCCTGAGGGCGGCTCATAGCAGGCTATGAGCTGACCTTAGAAAGGATTTTACGAAATGGCAAAACCTCTTTAGACTTATATGTCTTTAAGTAGTATACGGAATTGTAGCCAGATTCTTAATAAGTGTGTAACAATATATATGTTTTTTTAATCTTTGATTAAAGGAAAAGAATGACCATTGAAGATACTTTGCATCACCCATGGATTAAGGTGAGAGCATGTTAACAAATCGATGTGATTTTGCTAGTTAATGTCCTGATCCAGCAAAGTTGTATCATTCCTTGGCAACCATTCAAGTGAATCAATGGCTGTTCTTCACTGGAGATCCTAGAAAAAACTGTTGGTAATGATTATTGTTGCGCTTCCGATATGGGTCAAGATTAAATTTGACCTAAATGTCAACAAGTCGATTTAATCAGGCGATACCTTTTGAGTGCTAACTGAGTATATTTGATGGTGAGCTTTCGAGAGAACTAGCTCCCTCTTCAGACATGATGATATACAAGAAATTGAAAATTCAGAGGCTTTTATACACACAAACATGGACCTTCAAAGATCTTAGAATTCTAAGATCCTTTGAAGGTCCATGTCTTGTGTGTATAAAAAGCCTGTGAATTTTCAATTTTTGTATATCATCATGTCTGAAGAAGGGAGCTAGTTCTCTCGAAAGCTCACCATCAAATATACTCAGTTAGCCTCTAAAAGGTATCGCCTGATTTCTTCACTCTTCTACTACTTTCTATGGCTAACACGGTACAACATTATACTACTAACAAGTCGATTTGGCAGAAAAATCATCATTAACCCTAAGTTGGGGTTCGAGTTGCAATTAGGGTTAGCTTTTTTTGTTAGGGTTGGAGTTTCAGTTGAAGCTTGGCTTGAGGTTGGTTTTAAGTTTTATGTTTAAGTTGGAGGTTCAATTTGGGTTGGGGTTAGGGTTTCGATTGGAGTTTCAGTGGGGGGATTTCTGCTAGGGTTTATAGTGATGATTAAGGTTACTGTAACCCCATTCAATTTGGAGGCATTTTGCTGTGGTAAGTGCTTCCAGAGGCCAGAATTTTCTCCCATAAACATTAATCTGATCCAGGTTCCAGACGTCTCAAATCCTTTACATTTTGAAAAGTTCTGCCAAACTGTTGTCAGACCGAAAATAGACCTGTTTAAGCAACATTAGTTACAGTTTGTTATTTAGCTCATATTGGTGCCATCCATTACTGTATTACACATAATACAGATTGAGTGTTGCATGATACCTTTCAGAGGCTTATCTGGAACCATATATACAGTACAGTCCCTGACAGAAGTTCTGTCGCTTATCCATGTTGTGGAAACCAAAGCTTATAACCGGACTTAAAATTCATCCATTGGTTTTAGGAATGACTCATAGGCAAGCTGAAACCATCCCAAATGAGGTTTTGGTAACAAAAATAAATTTGCTTCACTGCTGAAATATTGATCATTTAAGGGACACAGGTCAGATTTTGGCAAGACAAAAGTTTTGTGGCCCACAGAAAGTAATGTGAAAATCCAACTAATAATTCATTTCAAATACAAAGATATGTTTCATAACATTGGTGAATGAAGTTGTGGTGCTATTAGAGCCATATTTAATATTTTGTGTGACTTCCATGAGCTTCAAGGACTGCATCCATGCGTTTCGCCAATGATTCGTACAATTTATTGATGAAGACGTCAGGAATAGCAACGAATGCAGTCTTACATGCCTCCCAGAGTTCGTCAAGTTTCTTTGGTTTTGTCTTCCAAGCTTCCTCTTTTATCCTACCCCAAAAATACTCAATGATGTTCATGTCTGGTGACTGGGCTGGCCAGTCCTGGAGCACCTTGATCTTCTTTGCCTTGAGGAACTTTGATGTAAAGATGGATGTATGAGATGGAGCACCATCCTGCTGCAAAATTTGACCCCTTTTATTATAGAAAATGTCAGAGGTAGCTTAATACTTCTTGATATTTTAGGCTATTGATAGTGCCTTCCACCTTGCAAATGTTTCGCACACCCCCCATACGGAATGTAACCCCAGACCATGATCTTTCCACCACCAAACTTAACTGTTTTCTTTGTGTATCTTGGATCCATACGGCTGCAGTAGGTCTCCTGCAGTATTTGTGGCGGCTGTGGTATAATTCAACTGAAGATTCATCTGAGAAATCCACCTTCTGCCACTTTCCCAGCGTCCATCCGTTTAGCAGCCTGTGGGCCTTGGCAAATGCCACACGGTTTTTTAATTGCCTTTTATTAAGTGCTGGCTTATGGGCACTGATTCAACAATGGAGGCCATTTTGAGACAGAATCCTACAAACTGTTCTAGTTGATACAGGGACTTGAGGTGACCCGGCCGGTTGGAGCTGTGCTGAAGTGGATGAGGGGCTGGCTTTTGATTTTCGAACCAACAAACGTTCCTCCTGAGCAGACTGAGGGACCTGAACTTGTCAAAAACATCTCCAGTCTCTATCAAATCTTGTTTTAATTCTTTGTACTGGACGCTGAGACACATTAAAGGTGCCAGCCACCTCTGCAGTGGATCTGGTCTTCAGCCTCTTGATAATCA
This sequence comes from Phyllomedusa bahiana, assembly GCA_025379985.1. Classification (NCBI taxonomy): domain Eukaryota; kingdom Metazoa; phylum Chordata; class Amphibia; order Anura; family Hylidae; genus Phyllomedusa; species Phyllomedusa bahiana. The sequence goes on from JAODAL010019565.1 coordinate 28,356, forward strand.
AGACTTTGGTCGCAGGGTGGATTTTTGGCATGTTGTGAGAGGTCAGGTTGCAGTTCAAGTGAAGGTCTGGGGTGCTGGAGTTCTTTTTATACACACCCACTGATTAACCGATCAATTAGTGGGCACAGGTGAGGCTGTAAACTAGTATTGGGTGCATTATACGACAAGGCGACAAAACTTTTGTCTTGCCAAAATCTGACCTTTCTGTGTTCCTTAAATGATCAATATTTCAGCAGTGAAGGAAATTTATTTCCGATAACAAAACCTCATTTAGGAGGGTTTTAGCTTTCACATGAGTCATTCCTAAAACCAATGGATGAATTTTAAGGCAGGTTATAAGCTTTGGTTTCCACAATATGGATAAGCGACAGAACTTCTGTCAGGGACTGTAGAGGGCACCAACAGGGACCAAGGCAGGGACATGAAGGGATGTACCATTAGCCTTGACAAAATTCACCTTTAATTCTTTATGTACAGCTATTTTAGAAAGATCACTAAATCTCATAGAAGTCTAAAGTAGGTCTGTTAATATTAGCTTGGAAATGCAGAAATCTCCAAGCAAAACCCCAAGGAGACAAGATGCTGAGAAGAGCACAGTGCATCCCGCATTTTCTAGGCAATAGTTCTTGATAGTACCTTGGTGAAGGGAGAATTGGCCATCTATCTGGCATTTTGATGTGTTAATTATTCTAGAAGAAACATTTTCTAGTGGAGGACTACATCCCAGTAGAGAGAAATTCAATTTGTAGGCACACATGAAGGTATAGGAAGCTAAACTAATATTCAGTACACAGGGCACAACCAGAAAGGGTCAAGCTGGGAAGTGTCTGAATGTTGGACGTCAGGGCAGCGTTATTGATGGAGTTAATTTTAATAAATGGCAGCGTTCTTTTCACTCCTGTCCTGGGAGAAGCTGAACTCCGTCTTACCTTGTAGCTTATTGCGGTGGTAATAACTGGCCTACATTCATGCCCCTAAGGTCTCATTGCTGACACAAAATAAGGAACATAAATCTCTCGTTTCGAGTCCTTTCCAGGTTTTAGAGTGATCTTTTTCAGTTTACTGCTTTTATTACATCCAGAAACACTGCAGTGTGATTACATCTATTGTAAGGGTTTCTATTCTCCCCACGCTTTCTACTAAGCCCTCTATGAGTGGAAATCTCAGCTGTTCTTACTTGTTGCAGCCTAAAGATACACAACAAGCACTGAGCAGAAAAGCCTCCGCTGTGAATATGGAGAAATTCAAGAAGTTTGCTGCCCGGAGAAAATGGAAAGTATGTCTTCCTCCCTTTATCTGTGGGTATATGCCGTCACAGGGTTTCAGCTTTATGTAGCATTGTTTTATTGTTCCATGGTTCATGTTTTTTTTTAACTGGAAAACAATATTTTACTTGTTTCATGTGAATATCAAACACACAGAAGGTGGTTTATATAAGTTGATGGGATATATTCATGAGAATATGGTCTGTGACTTAGATCATCACTTCAGGATAATAGATGTCATCTATTTTTAGGTGAGGAGGCTGCATACGGGCTCAGTCTACGTAACAAGAGTGTTCCTAAGATTTCAATAAAAAATAATTTTTTTGTTTATCCTTATCCGTTAGGGTTTGTTCACACGGCGTCTTGCCTCCATAAGAACATCCGCTTTTCTGATGCGTCTCTGGGTCCATCAGAACGGACCCAGAGACGCTTCTAACAATTAGCAGTGAGTTTATCACTGCCCGCAATGAGGACCACGCAGCGGCGTTCACATGAGAGATCACCGCTGCGTGTTTGCCCTGCGCCTGTCAGGTCCATCTTGCGGATGCAATCCAAGAAATGACATGCAATTCTTTGATCACATCCGCAAGACGGACCCGACAGGCGCAGTGCAAACACGCAGCAGTGATCTCTCATGTGAACGCCGCTGCGTGGTCATCATTGCCGGCAGTGATAAAGTCACTGCTAATTGTTAGATACGTCTCTGGGTCCGTTCTGAGGGACCCAGAGACGCATCTGACAAGCGTATGTTCATACGGAGGCAAGACGCCTTGTGAACATAGCCTTTATACTCACAAAAGTTGTTCTTAAAGGGGTTTTACCACAAAGTAAAATTGATGTGGGAAGTTTGTAAATTAAAAAAAATAAACATTTTCCCACCATTCATCATTATTAAATTTGTGCACTATTTTTTGTTTTAACTGCTACTTTAGTGATCCATACTGTACAGCTCGTCTCTAGGGGATACAAGCAGTGACGAGAGCTCCTCTCTTCTCAGACAGCTACTGTCAGTCTCTTCCCTGCTTAGTTATCACACACAATCACTGCTGAGTGAGTGTTCAACCCCAGGTGCTGTCATTCTACTCTTGTCCTCTGTACTACTTAGTAATTAGTCAAACAGTGCAAATAAAGGAAAAAGGAAACCTTAATCAGGAATGGGCAATGAGGGAAAAAATACTCTACTTTTGGAACCTATGACCCCTACGCTGAAAGGCAGAAGTGCTAGCCACTTAAATACATTTTTGCTATTCGCAGTTCTCTACTGAAACAGACCTTGTGTGAGCACAGGGAAAGGCATGGTGATGTCAAACCTGCTGAGACACATGATATGCAATGCAAACATAGCATACATATCCCCTTTTGAACACCCTGAAAGCTTTAGCAGGAGAAACCAGGCATGAAAGGCCTCCATAGTAAAACCCCTTTAAACCCAAGGTATAAACGCCAACATAACACAGGCATCAACATGTCCAAAAAATCCCCATAAAACGTTTTATTGCATTAAAAAGATTAATACATACTCCCCAGAGAGGTGCAACATTTCAGCTCCAATGGAGTTTTCATTGCTGCTTGAGAAAAGCTCATTTGGAGCTGAAATGTCGCACCTTTCTGAGGAGTATGTATTAATCTTTTTAATGCAATAAAACGTTTTTCATGGGTTTTGTTTCTTGGAGGAATGTTGATTTGCAGTTTTTGGGCTAACCTGCATTCAGGCTCTGGTGCATTTCAACCCCTGAAGGTATATTTTCGTTGTAGGCATCTGTGCTGTTCTCACTTTTTTTTTTTTATGCCAACATCTGTCCCATCTCAAATCCATCTTGTGTCTGTGTGTGTTTTTATGTTATCTTTTTATGTGTCTATCCTATCACTTATCTATCCGTGTTAGCCATGTCTGTCTGTCTTTCTGTTTATCTATCTACACTCATGGTCAAAAGTTTCATAGTTACACAGCTCAAGGTCACAATAGTACTTTGAAATGTAATAAATAAACAAGATAAATAAAAAATAATGTAATAACTTTGTTCCAACAAATTAAATCTGGATTTTTGACTTTTTTAAAGCTGATATAACAGCTTTATACAATCAAGGAATTTTCTACACTTTTATTCAGATATTATTCAGAAATTTCTTACCAACATTGTAACAGAGGATCCCCACGAATGTCCTGCACTTGTAGGTTGCTTTGCTTTCACCCCTTTATCCAGTTCAAACAACGGGGTTAAGGTCTGGAGACTGTGCAGACCTTTCCATTCTTTGCAGCCTATGGCTTCTCTTTGTCTTTTTGGTAGATCTGATTAAAGTATTTTTGGTCTTGTCTTGCTATAAAATGAGCCCCCTACAACTAGGCAACCCAGAGATGTTGTGGTGCTTTAAAAAACCCGTGGGCCCCTTTTTGTCAAGTGTACCAGTCACCTTGTGCAAGTTGCCTATGGATCCAGCAAAAGAGCCCCAGACTGTAACGCTTTCTCCTCCATGCTTGACAGTTGTGTCCCACAAGGAACCACCTTCCATTTATCGATGGTGAAAAAACCCTTGGAGTGCCAGGAATGTCAACTTTTACTCATCAGTCCATAACACCTTCTTGCACTCTTCAGTAGCCCACTGGAGGTGCTGCTTGACCCATTCAAGTTTTTATTTTTTTCATTTTGCAATTGTAGCATTGGCTTTCTTCTGTAATTTGGGGCCTCTTAAACCCTCGGTAAAAATTTTCTTTTTAAATTTTAAAATGAAAATTTGTTACTTTTTTGCTGCATTAAGGGGGGCTTTGGTTTCGAGTTTTGGGGGTTTTCATCTGACTTTGTAGTGGTCTTTGATCAATCAGACCACTTCCTGTCCAGTTTCTAAGTGCTTTTTGATTGTATAGAAAACTGTACGGACTGCTACCTTGACTTTCTTGGCAATTTCTTCGTAGGGAGCCCTACATTTCTGGGGTATCCCCAGGGGACAGGACAAATAGGAGGGTTTTTTATCCCATCCCAGGGCGCCGGGGGATGGGCTTTTCTCCGTGGTTAGAGAAAAAAGCCCCCCCCTTCACATTCGATTTTTTTAAAAGTCCGAAAATGGGGGGAAGAATTGCATAAAAATGTTTTCCGGGCGGCTGGCGGTTAACCCGTGCAGTGGGGAATGCTGCACGGGTTTTCCATAGTGGCCCGGTATGTTAGTTGGCGGCCGGTTTTTCAGACAGTTTGCGTAACCGGTGCCGTAGGGACATGCCCTAAGGTTATAATTGCAGTCCGTCTTCTTTTGTTAATTGCCTTTTTCTTGCCAATATGATAGCAATGGGCTCTGTCTTGAAGAGCAAAGCCATCCAATTCCTGCACTAGAGGGCATTGTAATGCAGTCTGTTCCAATACTACTTAAATAGAATAAGAGGGTTTGAAAGTAATCTCTACACCTGTAGAAACAGTTGTCATTCAATTTAAAATCATAATTTGGTTTCCTTGCTGCTGACCATCTGTCCATAATGTTTTCCAAAAAAAATTTTTGGGTTAAAGTTCAGCAGTTTTTGTGTTTGGGGTTTAAAAAATGGCGATGGGGGGGAGTTTGGAAAACAAAAAAAAAATAAAAGGATGGCATATAATGTTTTATTTGTATACATTTTATAATAATTTACTTATTAGGCTATGTTCACACGGTGTATTTGCGGGGCGTAATTACGCCCCGCAATTACGCCGTGGACCGGGGGCGGGGCGGGAGCGGGGGCTGAGAGGGGGGCCGGAACTTCCCCGGCCCCTTTTGAGGAATTTAGCGGCCGTATTTGGCCTAGTTTTTCCATGTCATTTACCCCCCCCCGGGGGCTTCGCGGGCCCGGGGAGGGGCGTAATCCATATTTCTTTTGGGAAATTGGAATTACCGTAATGAAGGCGTTTTGGGCCGTAATTTGGCACTTCGGCGCGTAATTAGGGACCGAAATACGTCCCAAACTTAGCCGGGGAAATGTTTTTTGGTGAAAAAGTATTCCCTGGTATATACTGTAAAAGAAATGTATATTGTTGTATACAAATTTTTACATGTTTTATTAAAATCGACTTATTTTTGTTTTCAACTTAGTTTTGAACCTTTAAACCATCATGTTATTTGCTGTACTAGAACTATAATATTGTCAAAAATAACTGGAAAGATTGAGATGTTCTAAAACTCTTAAACCCTATGAAGTATATTTTTCTTAAATCGTCTTTTTGTTTTTCTTCACCAGCGACTGCCTGACCAAGACCCCCCCCCAATTATTTAAGCCTTGAAAAGCTCCTATTTAGTGCTGCAGTTTTTTACAATATCTATCTGTCTGTCCATGCGATCTTATCATATATACAGTTGAAAGCAGAAGTTTACATACACTATATAAAAAGACATAGATGTTTTTTATATTTTCATGAAACAGAAAAAACCCTTTTGGTCAATTTGGGTTACCCCAAAATTTTTTATATGGCCAAATGCCAGAATTTAAAGAAAGATTTTATTTTTTTCTGGCCCAAGTCAAAAAATTGACATAATTTTTATTGATTTTTAGTAAATTTTCCTTAAATGTATGACTTGGGTCAAATGTTTTGGAAATCCCCACAAAGTTTCTCAAAATATTGGTGGAAATTTGGCCCCTTCCCCTGACAGAATTTTTGGAAGTGAGCTGTTTTGTAGGTCGCCTTGCCGCACCCCCTTTTCCTTTGCCCTACTTTTTAAAGGATTGAGATCAGGGTTTTTTATGGCCCCCCCAAAAACATGATTTGGATCCCTTAAGCCACTTTTTAAACCAGTTTGGGGTATGTTTTAACTTCCGGCTGATGTCTTGGGATGTTGTTCGTTTTTTCCTCACAACTTCTTTTCCTCATGATGTCATCTATTTTTTAAAATTTACCCCCTCCTAATAAAAAAAAACCCCCCCAACATGATGCGTCACCCCCGTTTTTCACAGTTTGGGGTGGTGTCTTAGGCTTCCCAAACTTTCCCTTTTTCCTCCAAAAAAACGATGGGCATTATGGCCTCCGGCATTTGCAAACTTAATCTGGGTTTTTATGTTTCTTTTGGAGTAAAGCTTCTTCCGGGAGAGTGGCTTTTGCCCATGTTATACAGTACTTTTTCTTTGGGTAAGGCCAAACTTAAACCCGTTCCCCCGCTCTTCATAGATCTTTTGCTTATGTTTTTTGGGGTTTATATGCACATGTGGACCAAAGCACGTTTATCCCGAGACACAGAACCCATCCTGAGGGTATGAGGCTGGTATTCCCCTCTTTTTTGACTTGCTATAATTGTTTGTACAGAGAACGAGACCCTTCAGGTATCTGGAAATTACACCCAAAGGTGATTAGCTGAGCAATCCACAATTCTCTTCCTGAATTTGGTTATTTCTTTAGACTTTTTCCCAAAGATTACCCGAAGCAGGTTTTCTGTTGTGAATTAAAATCATCCAAAGCTGTCTCTAATTAATTAATCTGCCAAAAAAAATCAAAAGCTTCCAAAGAATGACACATAATATGGCGTCCCCAAAATTTTTTAAAGCTATTGTAATCCCTATGTATGCAAATTCTGACATCTCTTTCTATCATTATTGTGGGGTTTGCAAATATAAAAATTTTTTTCCTAATTGACCCTAAAAAAGGTAAGGTTTTATTCTGGTTTATTCAATAGTGAGAAAAACATGCTTTGTGCTTTTTTTTATGTTTTGTAAACTGCTGGTTTCAACTGTATATACATTTATTCTGTCTCCATATCTATCTGTACCTGCTATCTTGTATATAGCCATGTTTGCTATCTCATTTCTATCTGTTAATATATGTATGTCTCTTCTATTTATGGAGGATACTCTTTTTAAGATGTATGGTACAAGTTGGCTCAGTATATATCAGTACAATGTCTCAGTATATATCCTAGGACAAAGTCGCTGCACTCTAAATATAAAAAATCTGAATAAAAGTGTAGTTTATTAACTAAGTTATGTTGCACTTAAATGAAAAAATTACACCTTATTACTGGTATTTTTTTTTTTGGAGGTGGACTTTCCTTGGGTATCTATCGATCTTTTCTCCCCCCGTTTTCCCCAAAATAAAAACCCCCCAAATAAGACATGGTGCATTTTTTTTTATACAATTCAGAGTTTGGCTGCTTATGCTGATGTTTGTGATGAAATCACTACAGTATATTAATAGATGTTGATTTTTTGTTCAACAATAAATGTGAATTCTTGTTCTTAAAAAAATAAGACAACCCCTAAAAATAAGTCTTAGCTTGTCCTTAGGAGCAAAAATTAATATAAGACGCTGTCTTATTTTCGGGGAAACAGGGGTATGCCACATCTGTCTATGCTATTTTGTATTTGTCTATGGTATCTTACATCTGTTTATATCTATCTGACCTATTTGTGACAGTAAGCACTTTATTTGTCATGCAATTCATCCCCGCTTTCTTTTCATTTTCTATTCAATCAATCTGTCCGCTTGATTTCCCTGTGCCAAAGATTGTCAAGATCATTTTTGTCAAGGAGCAACATGAGCATAGCTCGGAGTGATGATACACTGGTAAGTAATTAATCTTTATGAGGAAATAGGTTTTAGCCATGGGTTTCGCACATAAAACCATAGATCAGCATGCTAACTCCAGCCTAGGCTGCCGATCACTGGATTCTGTGCGATCAGCCCTAGATAAGGTTATGAATGCACAACATTGCAGAAGCAGTTGTGGCCTTTACTCGGTTTCTAGAGCGTTGTTACTACTTCCTATGAATAAATAATGTTATTAACCTTCAGCGAGGTTACAGAGTGCTCTCCTGTATGGACCCAGGCTCAACTAAACAAGGCTTTGTTTACAAAAAAAAAATAAAACTTTTTTACTCTATTCAAGAGCTTAAAATACAGCTACGTTGTGTGTTTCTCATATCCTGCCAATACAAAAGTTCCTGCATGATGGTGCTTTTCTCTCAGATTTCATACTTTGCAGTACTTATAGCCATTTTCTGGCCATTAAAAATCATGACCTATCACTAAGACATACTACCACTTATGATTTGAGGGGATACCTCTCCAATCTTCAAGATTAAAGATCCCTTAAAGGGAATGTGTCATCAAAAATAACTTATGGTTTAACTCACGTTTTTATGTTCAACACATTTTTTAAGAATCTTTGGTTATATTTTTTTTTATTTTCCATATCACTTTCAATATTTTTTAATAATTCTTAAGTCCTGCAGTTTTCACTTTGGCCACTAAGCCTAATAATCGTCTGACACTTCCTGTTCTGTACAGAAAGATTGTCAGTTGTCTGCTCATTATCTGCATAAAGAGGGTCAAACTGAAAGGAGACACCAGTGTCAGTTAGCAGAGTCCTATAGATGTACGCGATAATAGTCTTTCCTGTTTCTGACTGATGGTATTCCAAAGGGGTCGTCCACTTTGAACAACTGGATGTCCTCTTTGAACAATTTCTGCTTGGAAATTTTATTTCTGCTGCAGAAAGTGCATAGATTTGTTGCAGATTTCCCCCATTGAGCTTAGCGGGACAGAAGGAAACTGAAGACAAGTCACGTTAAAGATTTTGCCATGGATTACCTGTGGATCCAAAGCAAAAGTCCAGAAAAAAAATACTGTATTCCTATCCATCCTCTAGCAACACTCCCCTGGTTCCCTGATGATCTTTGTAGACCAGGTCTCCTGTGATGTCAGTACATCATCACAGTTACATGAGTGGTCGCCTGTGGAGGCCAGGTGCCCAAAGACCAAGAGGTAACCTGGGAAGTGTTGCTAGAGGATTGATATGGTCAGTATAGAGGGATTTTTCTTTTAAAGAGGTTGTCTCGCTACAAAGAATAGCTTTCAAATTGTAGGGGAAAACAAAAAAAAAGACATTTTCCAAAAATATTGCATTGTTCCTCTGTTTTCCCAAAGAGATACAAGTGAATTTTTACCTCCCTGGCTATTTTAGTTCCCTCAGTAACGGGCCTTAAACAAATCTCCCGGGGTTTTGTTCAATGGATAACAGAGAGTGAGTCTCACAAGGTCGCAGTGTCAGTCAGTGTCCTGTGCGCAGACAGTTAAAGAGCTGATTTATCTCAAGTAAACAGCTCTGTAATTAGGGCTTTTGTTTTGGGGATCAGATAAGAAGTCCTGTGAGTAGTTTGAGAAGCTAATCTAATCTAAGCTTTAAACTTGTATCTGGAAAATCACAGAAAAATGGGAAACTCAGTATTACATTGTGCCCATTCATATTAAGACGTTGGATGTGTAATGTCAGACAGGACTGGTGCACTTGTGACCGTTCTCCACTATTAAGATCCTGAACAGAGGCCTCTCTCTGCTATCTCAGAATTCCCTATAAGGTATATATAAATGTGAACAACCCCTTTAATATCAGCACACTATTATTTAATCCCCCCTTATATATTTACAGCATATTGCTGTACTCGCTTGCGGAGATCGCCCCATACACAGCAGGTAATATCTGTCAATTACAGCCAGGACCTACTGCTAGCGTCCGAGAGCCATTGTAACACTGATTGTGGCCTTCTACCAATTAGATGCCAGGGTGAACACCACTTCAGCATCTAACTGATTTGACGATGAGCCCGCAGCCCGTTGCAACCCCCGATTTTTCACATCCCTCTCTACAGTCGCTGGGTGCCGACCAGTTGTTATGGCAGCAAGGGGCCTAATAAAGGCCTCTATCACTGCCAACTTACTTCTCCTATCTTAGGAAAAAAAGAAAAGAGTTATAAAAAAAAAAAAAAAAAAAAATAGTAAAGGTTCAAAACTTAGTAGCTAAGTAGAAAAAGAAGATACAAGAAGTGAAACATTATTGGTGCCATAATGTCCATTAAAGTCCGATCTATTAAAAGATTACTATAACATTATTTATCCCGTACCATGAACACTGTAGACCAAAAAAAATACCCAACACCAAAATCACTATTTTTTGGATCACTTCCCTTACCGAAAATATTGGAATCAAAACTGATCCAAAAGTCTCATGTATCCCAAAATGGTATCAATAAAAACTACACTTCAGTCCTCACGCAGGTCTGTAGATCAAAAGATAAAAAGTTATTGGTTCCAGAAAATGGGGTTAGGCTATCTGTTAGAATGTATTTTGGGGGGTAATTGTGCTGCAAAGTGCCTCGAAATGCATCCTGTAATTAAGGTAATCATAGCTCTCATAAAGGCATAGATAATGAAAGGGAATAGGGCAGCCTGCCCTCCCTCCTCCCCCGCTTTAGAAGAACGCGCTGATCAGTGCGTTCTTCTAAACACACGGCCTCTTTTGGCACACACCTTTGTGAGCCACACAGGTACGCGCCGCAAGATGCCATGTGAACATATCCTTTCAATGCATTTATAAAAAAATATATATATATTTTTTTTAAAGTAGTAAAATATAATAAAAACACTACAAATTTGATATTTCCATAATTGTACTGACATAATTTACTGAAATAAAATTATTTGTCATTTATACCACACATTGAACTCCATAAAAACCCACCCCCACCTCCTTCTGAAGGCACAATTGAATTTTTGTTCATGGTCCACCCCACAGTTCATTTTATTTTTGTTTCCCAACACATTGAATAGTATAGTAAATGGTAACATTAAAAAGTAAATTTTGTCCCACAAAAAACAAGCTCTCATGTAGGGGGGGGAAAAAGTTATGGCTTGTGGAATTCAGAGAGATAAAAAATGAACATGGCATTAACTAAAATCCCTGTGGTGGGAGAAGGGTTAAACGTACTGTTAGGCTAGGTTCACACGGCTTAATTGCGGGACGTATTTACGCCCCGCAATTACGCCGTGTGGATAGGAGCGGGGGGCCGGCACTTCGCCGGCCTATAGACTATCATTACTAGCGGCGCGTATACGCCGCTGGTAATTCACATGTCACTTATCTCCTCCTGCGACGTATTGTCCGAGCAGGGAGAGGAGACGTAATCCATAGTTCTCTATGAGAACTGTGGATTACTGTAATGAATGGGCCGTTTTCAGCCCATAATTAGCGCACTCCGGCACGTAATTACGGACTGAAATACGTCCAGTTTTAAGCCGTGTGAACATGGCCTTACTGTCATCTCTTTGATGTGAAGCAGATGAAGCGAAGCCGCACAGTGTCTAAGCTGAAAACACTTAACTCTTCTGGATAATGATCACTTTCGTGTTATTGATTGAAGAAAGAAGTCCCAAGGAAACCCTTGCCACCACCCTCCCCCCCCCCCCCCATCACACACCCATACCCCTTACAGCACATGTAATTTTTATGTGTTGATATGGTTTGATCTGTACTGTAAATGGCCGCGCAGGAGCAGAGTCCTAACCGGAGGCAGTTTTCCTCTTTGACATGAGCATCAGTAAGTCTAGCAGACATTTATGGTCCTGCACTCCATAGGGAACTGAGATCTAATTTTGCAGGTGTTAATCCCAGGTCTTCGGCTTCTATTGCCGTGCTTGGTTTTATCATTCCTAGAGCAGTTTACAGTTGAAGGTCACTATCATCATGTGACAATTTCCGATCAATGGGTGCAAGGCTGCCATCAGTCATCTATTAACAGTTTTAGGGCCACATACAGCCAAATCAAATGGGGCCCCCACCAACTACTACTTCCTATTTTTTAACATATCAGTGGACCCTTTTTGATAAGGGCCCCTAACAGGAGTACTGCCCTATTGGCACCCATGACTGGACATTCTGGTGCTATGATCTCCACCAATTACTAAAACCAATTGGCCGAGGCATTCAGACTCTTTTAAAATCCTGGACTGTTTGCTGGCGGCGGCCCCAGAAATGAAGGGGCACAGCTGAACACTTCTGCCACTTCATTTTCATGATCACTGGAGGTCTCCGTCCCCACAAATTTCTGACATCTCTATAATATGGAAGAATTTTGTACAATTGCAGGGTCCCCCTTAAGATAGGCCAAACCTGTGAAACTCCACATCATCTGTCTTAACTTTATTTAAAATATAGTTGCTTTTATTTGTGGTTTTATAATAGAAAATGGTGAACATTTTTTTAACAACCAATCCTACTGTGATAATTTTGCAGTAAAATTACACTTTTTTTTGTTGTTTTATTTGCCGTAACCAGGGTTATATCAAGTATTACTTTATCAGTGTGGACATCAACGCAAACTGCCCATTCAAATCAATGGGAGTGGGTTTGCACAAGGATTAAACGTAGAATCAGATACAGGATCCATATTGAATTCCACGTAAAAATCCTTTGTGTGAATTTACACTTTGGCCTACATGCATCAAAACCGTCTAGATCTTGGTCTAAGACTTTCTTTGTTGCTCATAGCAGCCAATCAGAGCTCCCTTTACATTTTCTCGGAGCTCTCTATGAAAAGAAGGGGGGGGGGGCACTGATTGGTTGCTATGGGCAACAAAGAAAGTTTTCAGTTCCGTCCACATGGCATGGTTTATTGGTTGGATTTTCAGACTGTTTGTGGATTTGGAAACCATCTGAAAACCAACCAGAAACTGTCCCCATAGACTTTAATAGAAAATCCGTTCAGTAGTCTACACTGAACGGATTTTCAGCCACCGGCGTTCCGAGAAACTTTGAACATGTATAATGTTATGCCCGGTATTCAGGCGGAAGATGTGCTATTCAGGGGTTATGGGGAACAGGCGAATCTGCAAACCGCAGACACAACCGTCCCTTAAAACCATCCAAAAGACGACAAAATACCTTGGATTCTTAAGGAAAAATGTCAATAGGTTTTGCCCCCCTTGTGAGGACAGCACAAGCTAGTGTCAAAATGCTGTTTCCACCGTGGCCCCTTTTTCTGTAAGATGCGTGTTTTAGAGCATTTTTCCCCTCAAATCTTTTCATGAGCGGGTTACCCCACCCCCCAAAGGGGTAGTCCCGTGAAGTTATTAATTTTCTACCCATTCAAAGTAATAGCTTTGTCAGTTGAGGTGGGCGGTAACCCCCGTGGGCGGGGTTTTAAAAAAAAAACCTGACACTCTGAAGGACTCTTCGGGAAAGACTCTTTGGTGAAAACTGCAGGTTTCAGCATTAAATACAAGAAAACTACAGCATCTTACAGAATAAGTGACACAGCGCTGGAAACAGCATGTCTGTCACTAGCTTGTTCTGTCTTCAGCCAGGGGGGCAAAAACTATGTGACAGCTTCTCTTTAAGACAGAATCCGACCAGTGTTTTGTATGTGCTGTGTGGACGCACCCTTAGGGCTTGTTCACACGGCGTTTTAACTTCGTGTTACAAGGGCTTTTTAGATCTGTCTCGGGGACTGACAGGATGGACCCAGAGACGGATCTAAGCAATTAGCAGTGAGTTTATCACTGCGGGCTATGTGGAAGACGCAGCGGTGTTCACATGAGAGATCGCCGCCGCGTGTTTCCATAGCGCAGCTCGGGTCCGTCCTTGAAAGAATTGACATGCACGGGGAAGAGGGGAACACGCAGCGGTGATCTCTCATGTGAACACCGCTGCGTCTTCCTCATAGCCCGCAGTGATAAACTCACTGCTAATTGTTTAGATCTGTCTCTGGCTCCGTCCTGTCAGTCCCCGAGACGGATCTAAAAAGCCCTTGTAACACGGAGTTAAAACGGCGTGTGAACAAACCCTTAGACCTAGACAGTTTTCATCCATGTCCTCCATAGTTTTTTTCTGTTTATACTTCATTACTATTTTTGCTTCCAAAAACTGATACAAATTCTTCAAAATCCTGCTGTGTTAATGTGGCTTTTCATTAGGAGGACAACTTTTGGAATCATTTAATTTTTAGGCATCTTTGCATTATTAAAAGGAATGTGTCATAAGAAAATGAGCTATTGCTTAAATCATGTTATGTTAAACATGTTTTTTAAGAGATTTTTTTTCTTTAGATTTCACGATCGATAATTTTAGTCCTGCAGTTTTCACTTTGGCCACTAGGCCTAATAATAGTCTGACACATCCTTTTTTTTTTTTTAGAGAAAACTTTTCAGCCATCTGCTCATTATCAGCACAGGCAGGATTACACGGAAAGGTGACACCAATGTGTATAGATAATACAGGATCCACCATTCATAATAGGAGATGGTCACAGCTCACCCTCTTTCCCTCTCTGGAGGCTGACCTCTTCCCAGGCAGCAGACCATGCCTAGAAAACTCTCCTATAGAAGTCAAAGGGTCTGCTCCTGTTCACAGACTCCTGTGTCCACGAAGTTGCTGTAAAGCATCTCTCTAAACGCTGTTAAAAGCAGCTCAGACAAGGTGGCTGCCCACATAATCATATACTGTACAGACAACAGAATTTAAAAAATCTACACTCAGAAAATAAAAATGGCTAAGAAGAAAAATATTTGTATCCAAACCTTGATTTTATTAGTAAAAAAACTGGCTATAGATTCCTTTTAACCGCTTACCAGCATTTGACGTATGATTGTTGCTAAGGATTTCCCTATACATAGATAATCCAGATACATAGGCAGCGGGTGCCAGCTGCTAATTGCAGCTGATACCCACCAATAACAGCAGGAAACGGAGTCGGCTACGTTCCCTGCTGTTTTACTGTTTATACATCAAAGAGATCACTGGTGCTACATTTAAATGAATGTAAACGGTGCCACGCGCTGTTTCTCACTCCGATCAGTACCACTGTGATGAGCTAGCAGGGTGTCAATAGTGTAACATGGGGGCTGGAACCCTTGTGAAGGCTTCCATTGCCGCCATGTCTACAATTCTAACACTTCCCTAGGGGACTCGATGTTACTGTGTGGAAAAAAAAAGTTTTTAAAGTGGTAAAAAAAAAATAGTAAAAGTAATAATAAAAATAAATAATATAAAAGTTACACATAATTGGTATTGCTGCACCCATAAACGTCCCATCCATTAAAATATAACATAATTTATCCCGTACGCTGAACGCCGTGAAAGTTGAATTTTTGGGGGTCATTTCACATCCTTTAAAATTTGAATAAAAGCCACATGTATCCCAAACTGGTACCAATAAAAAGTACTCTTCTGCCTGCAAAAAAATGCTCCCCCTCACTCAAGCCCGTAGGTGGAACATCAATAAAGTTATTGGTTGCAGAAAATGATGCTGGGGCGAAAATTTAAAAAATAGAAAAAATTGGTGGTTTTTTTTAGGTACTAAAACAGAACGAAAACCCTAAATATTTGGTCTGATCGGAATCGTATCAACCTGCAGAAAACAGACAACACATTTATATCGACGAGTGAACAAGTTTGCTTCCCTCTAGATGCATTTTAGCAATGAATGTATGGAGCCTTTACATTTTTGTTTGAACATGAATAGGTAGATTTAAAAAACAAACATATAATGAGTAGAATAAAAATTAGATTCCCTGATTTACGGTAACATTTAGCAACATTGAACAATCCAATCAGAGCAGCATCTGTTTGAGACTTTAGGAGACATCTACTCATGGGCATGGACAGAAAGGACAAGCTGTACGTTGGTCTACTAAGTTGGTAGTTCACTGCATATGGTCGTCACCACTATGAAAAGCTGGGATCTTCCCCTCACTAAGCTGCTTAGTCTTGTAAACAGTGGGCAAAACATGAGTGGTCAGTACACAATAAATTGTGCTTGAAATGCAGCTTTATAAGTTGACAAGTAATAATAATCACTTAGAATATGCTGTTCAGTTCTGGGCCCCAGTTTATAGAAGAGATGTAATGGAGCTAGAGAGAGTACAAAGACGAGCAACCAAACTTATAAGGGGAATGGAGCATCTTAGTTATGAGGAGAGGTTATTAGAATTGAACTTATTTAGTCTTGAGAAAAGACGGCTTCGGGGGAACATGATTAATTTATATAAATATATAAATGGTCCCTACAAAAAGTATGGGGAAAAATTATTTCAAGTGAAGCCCCCTCAAAAGACAAGGGGACATTCCCTTCGACTAGAGAAAAAGGATTCAATCTCCAGAGGAGAAGGGCGTTCTTCACTGTAAGAACTGTGAATCTGTGGAGTAGCTGCCTGAGGAGCTGGTCACAGCAGGAACTGTAGAGAGTTTCAAGAAAGGCTTAGATACCTACCTGGAAAAAAAGAATATTAATGCGTACGTAGCTATGTAACATTCTGGATCTGGCTGGTGGAGGCTCTGGGGTCAGAGATGGGGTCTCCACTGGAGCAGATTGGTTCTTGCCTTTTGGGTTTCAGGGTAATTAACTAGTGGTGAGGCTGGGCATAACGTCCTTATCTCTTTCTCTTCACCCACATTTTCCCCACCCTTGGTTGAACTCGATGGACACGTGTCTTCTTTCAACCGTACTAACTATGTAACTATATAACACCAACATATTCTTATAATTTAGGGTAGAAAAACAGACAAATACAATTGTTACAAAGCTAATAACAGATTAAACATGAGGAGTGAGGGTGCGCAAGAGCTTACAATCTATGTGGTTGTAGTATTGAGACGAAACGTGAGAAGTGCTTAGTTTACACTGATCCAGCCGTTCTCCATAAATACAAAGTAGTATACATAGAAGTGAATGAACCTGTCGCCCAAACAGAGCATTATATACAGAAAAGTGCATGGAGTGTCAGGTATGTGTGGAACTGGAAGCAGGGGCTAGCAATTAAGATGATTTAGCACCTTCAATAGACCTGATGCAGCATGTGCACAGTCCTGGAGGCGAGCATGGGATGACGGTGCTATTAAATCAGAAGCCGTCAGCAGAACGCAGAGTTTGGGTAGGGATGCTAGAACAAGTATTTTAATAGTAGAATGTGTTTGTATCATGGTGCATATCTGCCATCAATATATGTAATGCGATAAGCATAACTAGAAGCGGTGTAAGTGATTCATATATGGTACTATGAGTAATGGCATTGCATTGCAGGATGAAGAGGATTCCTTTGTAATGAAGGCCATCATCCATGCTATCAATGATGACAACGTTCCTGGCTTACAGCATCTTTTAGGATCTTTGGCAAACTATGATGTAAACCAGCCAAACAAGGTATGTTCACCTCACACGTACAAAAGAACATAGGGCAACATATATGTACGGGGCTGCGCCAGAAGTCTGGCGTCTTTTCAGCCTGAGAACTAGCGCTGCCCTGTTTGCTATATGTTTAATCAGGCGCACTCCATTATCAGGCACATTACAGAGCGCCCGCGGCGTTTATAATGCGTGCTGGAGGCGTGTCGCATTACAACTGTACGAATCTACACATTTATAGCTTCAGTACGGCAAATCCAGGTGTATTACTGCTGGAACAGGTAAACTTATTTAAAAGTGGTTTAGCTGGCCAGGAGTGTCGCTTTGTAGCTAGAAAGTGCTATATCATGTGGTATAAGGTACTCCAGTAGAGACCGCGACACAGCCGTGGAGGCATCATGGGGGTTAATGGAGCAGATGTGGCCCACTAAGGGCTACGTTTTGCTCTATTTCCAGGCACGTACATTTCCTTTACGGGACACTTCAGCGTACCTTTTTTTCATGGTACCCCAATGGATACCACGAACATATGCAATAAGGTACTGTGAACTCATCTGTTAAGGAGTTTTCTCACCATGCTGTTTCACAGAGTCACAGGCAGCTTCAGACTCGCACGTCCTGGTCAGGCTGTGGGTGGTTCTATAAGCAGTGATTAGCATGTTTAGCTCCTCTATAACTAGCTGAGAAGTTTCACTGAGATTTAATCTTCAGTGAACAACTACTATAGAACTCCAAGGAGTGAAAACAAATGGTTATGAATGATGATGATGATGATAATAATAATAATATCTAATCTTGTTGCAGATAAATATTCTGCTTCAACTGGCCATGGTGACATCACTCCCTTCTCTGTCTAATCAGGAAGGGAGTTATGGACGGTAACCAGGGACACTTGTGTGCACTCAAAGCAGATAGAAATCTCTTTATTTCCTGACCATAGCAATATCAAAAGAGCAATGTATTCAGTAAAAGTCTTCATTTACATTTCCCTACTTGTTAAAAGATATTCATTGTAGTGAGAAAACACCTTTAACTTTAAAAATTCAGTATTTTAAAGATTTTGAAAATCGCTACTTTTAATGTGGTGTTGAGAGCTAGTTTACTTGTGGTGTATTGTTTACCAGTACTGAGGCAGTTCTCAGAAGCTGCTTTGTTTAGGGACGTACAGTCAAGTCACATTATTATGACCAGTATCCACCATATGCAGCATGGACATCAGTTAGATGGGCTGGTAGTGACTAAATAAGGTCCTGATACAGGTATCTGGAACCATGCTGACTGCATCCCACAGCTGCTGGAGGGTGTGTGGGGAATCCATAGAGCTAATATGACAGAGTAGTCCCTCAGATGCTCAATTGAGTTCAAGTCTGGGGAATAAGGAGGCCACATAGCACTTGAAAGTCTTGGTTATGCTCTTCAAACCAAAGTTGGACATTTCTACCCATATGACATGTTGCATTGTCTTGCTGGAAGATCACTTTTGCCCCGGGGAAGACTATTAGCATCTCTGGGAGTATGTGATCTGCAATGATGGATTCAAATCCAAATTGCTTGAGCGCACCTTCTACATTGAGGAATGGCCCAGAGAATGCCACAAAAAGCATTCCCTAGATTATAACGCTGCTAGGATTGGCTTTTATTCTTCCAGCAGTGGTTGCAGGGTGTTTGGGCTCCGATGTCTCTCGTCTGACATGCCATCATCAATATATTCGATTAAGCAGAAAACATGATTAATCAGAAAAAGCGTTCCCTTAGGTCCAGTTCTGATACTGCCGTGAAAATTAAAACCTTTTGGACAATGCAACTTGATTAGAATAAGTGCAAAGGCATCAGTCTGCTTTGGAACATCATACACAGAAGTGTTCACTGAACTGTTGTTTAAGACTCATGTCTGGTAGCTCCTTTATTTATTTTGGTGGTGAGCTGCTCTACTGTAGCTTGTTGGAGAACATTCGTGGCCGGCATTTACCTCTAACGTCGTGGGCACGTGTGGCGGCGCAGTTTCCACATCACTTATTCACAATGACGCGATCACTTTCACCACCGCAGAGCAGGAACAGTTCACAAACTGCACAGTTTCAGAAATACTGCCATCCTCGGCCCGAAAGCCAAACATCTTCCCTTTTACCACCTCTGATAAATTGCCCCTTTTTTCCATGACCGCAATGATGGATATGTGTGCAGACAGCCTATCCCACACTTTATATACCCACCAAGCCAGCACACGACACATGACTTCCTTCATGAGTTAAGCGCTGCCAAAGTTAAAAGTGGGCATAATAATGTGACTTGTAGAATGATTCTGTCACAGTAAATTGTAGCATTTGATTTCTTGACTCTTCCCGTTCGGTGTTTCAGCATGGCACCCCTCCACTACTAATAGCCGCCGGCTGTGGAAATATTCAGATGCTGGAATTGCTAATTAAGCGCGGAGCACATATTGATGTTCAAGATAAGGTCCTGTATGTTATAATTTGTGTATTTATTGCCCATATTATCAATGTATTTTTAGCAGATGTGATATGTACATGAATGTTTTCCCCTCGGTAAAACTACTACTGCTTTCTTTTTCACCTAGGCTGGATCCAATGCACTTTATTGGGCCTCCCGACATGGTCATGTTGAGACGTTAAAATTTCTCCATCAGAACAAATGTCCACTGGATGTTAAAGATAAGGTAACTTATACAACAGACCTTCAATTATGCACTATGACAATACAGCTGGGGAATTGTCAGGGTGCGTTTACATGGCAAAGACCAAATACCGGTTGGATTTTCCAACCGGTATCTGGTCTTTTTTTGGGCACCCAAAGGGACGGCATTTGTTGGTGGTTTGTGGGTACTGCTGCACGGATTTTCTATTATGGGGAGCGTTGCATGTGGACCGAAAAACCGACCAATAATCCTTGCCGTGGGGACGTGCCCTCAAAGATTTTTACAGCAGATTCCGTCCTTTGTGATGGTAAAATAAGTAGCAAATCCACATTCAACAACCGAATCCACACTTATAAAAGTCTAAATATCAATTTTATGATGGCAAATCCACATATCACAAACCGACAATCGCCCTCAATTATTAGGGATAGGATACCCAAGTTAATAAAGTTGCTGGTAGCAGCTCAATCTGTCTTAGATGGAGTGATTCTCACTGTCCTCCACAGCTTTCGACTCCGGGGATGTATCTAGCTGTGGCTCTGAATCTATCATGAATGCATGCAGGACAATATTATATGGTGTATATGCAGCGACATCAGTTATGCTGGTACACGCCGTAGCTGTAGGTGCTCAATTTGGCGGTTTCTTATTATTGTGAGTCTCCGCAATAATGTGACTTGAGATAAATTCTTGTTAGTATATAAGCTGACACTGACCTTTTTGTGTTGTGCTAAGAAGGGCACAGTACTCGACAAGCATCCACCAGTAATGGGAACTGAGCATAGGGGGTGGAGTCCACTGCAGGGTGTCAGTGGTCACTGTCTTCCTGAGTCCAACAGGACCATGGAGACCAATGTGGGGACAGCATTCTTGCCTGCACTGCTTTAACAGCAGTCAGAGGGATACTTTACAGTAGCTTCATGCACATAGGAACCTTTAAAACTGACTCAGTCCCATTGACTTCTATAGGAGAGTTTTCTAGTCATGCTCTGTGACTGGGAAGAAGTCAGTGTGCAGGGAGGGGGAGAAGGTGAACTGTGACTATATCCTATTGTGACAGGTTGATCCTGTGTTACCAATACACATTGTTGTCTCCTTTCAGTTTGACCCTACTTGTGCTGATAATGAGCAGACTACTGAAAGGAATTGTCAGACTATTATTGGGCCTAGAGCCAAAGTGAGAGCTACAGGACTTCAGAATTATTAAAAAATGTTTAAAGTGATATGGAAATTAAAAAAATAAACAAAAATTCCTAAAAAATGTGTTCAACATAAAAACGTGAGTTTTTATGATAAATTCCCATTAAGAACAGCACTGGACATCAGTTGTGTAAGAATAGGTTTTTTTTATTCAATATAAGGAAAATGTGTTTCGTGTCAATGAACACTTCATCAGTTCCATCAAAATATTCTTGCACAATGGATGTCCAGCTTAGTCCTTAAGTCTTGGCAAAGAAGAGGTTTGAGGAGTAACCAAAGCAACCTTTATGCACGTATCCATGTTGTTATTTGGGCATTGTATAATACACTATCTATTGTTGTATAGTGTACTTTGGGGTATATATTTGCAATCAGCTCTTAATTTTTGAGCCGATGTTTGCATTCAGCATACACAGACTCTGCATTATATATGTTGTTTGAATACGGTATATATCACCGTTTTTGTTATGTGATTAGTTGTCATTTTATGCATCTTTAAGGTATCTCACTGATGAACCTATATAAACATAGTGGGGGAAACGCATTGAAGTGAAGTGATCTTGTATATTACAGACAAATTTCTGATTGTGAAATATTTGTTCATATCCCTGAATATACATAAGGAAATTAACATGGATACAGTAAGGGTTGGGTTCCTGATGGGATCGCTCTTTTTGGGGCAGTTACCCCACTTTTTCTTGGATATGTAGCTTTAGTCTTACTTTGTGTGAGATATGTTGAGGGTAAGCGTAGGGTTAATTTAGGAATTTGCTATATTTTATGTTTAAGTTATGACTTATTAATGTTTAGTGTAGCATCACATATGTAGAAGATTTCGCAAATCCACATGTAACAACCAAACCCACAGTTAGGCTATGTCTACACAGCACTGGATTTTCAGCGGATTCACCATTTAGAATCATTCCGAAAATCCAAATGTGCCCAGTGCTGTGTAGATCACAATGAAAAATCCATGCTTTAGTCTACACAGAATGGACTTTTCTGTTTGGATTTAAAATTCGGTGGATTTTTAAACCTGTAGGATTTTTCTCAGGATTGCTGTCGGATTCCCATACATTCAATATACATGGCCGACTGCAAATCTGAAAACCGGCTGTGGTTTTTAGCGCAAAAAATGCGGGTCCAGCATTGTTAAAATGCTGTCGGATTTTGGGCGGCATTTTAACATTGCTGTGTAGACCTAGCCTTATAGATCTAAATGTGGGTTAAGGAAAATCTCCAATCTAAGGGTAGGGCCACACAGAAAATCCTAAAACCGTTCATAAAACTTGAATTATCAAGTTCTTGTAAAAAACTACCAAAACAATGGTCGTTTTTTCAGCAGGTTTAGTTTTTTGTTGCGTTTTTTTGTCACTTTTTTGGCAAAGCTTTCTCTGTGTTTTTTGAACTGTTTTCAGTTGGTGTAGTAATGTATGCATAATTTTAAAGGGGTTGTCTCACTACATTGATTCATCTCACCTCAGTCCTGTTTTCTTGGTTTCATTTTGAGTGTTTACTAGATCCACTAGATTGCAGTAGAAGCCAGGTCTGTAGCTATAGCAACCAGTGCTGGCAGCCTATCAGGAGAGAACAAACAGGTCTGTAGCTATAGCGACCTGAGGAGATGATGCAGCCCGTACAAGAAGGGATATCTCAGAATAGGTAGGACACGGCTAATGGACACATATTGCAAAGTGACTTGTTTTTGCAAGATCTTTAACATAAAAAGCAATTCTTGTAGTGAGACAACCCGTTTAACCCCCTTGGGCGGTTTTTCAGCGAAAATGTTGCCAAATAACGTGATACTTCTGTAGTAATTTTTGTACTGGACACTATCTGTTTTTACAATATGTTCCTAGCAGAAAAAAAACCGTCTTGTGTAGACTCGGGTAACTTTTGCATTATATTCTATGTGAATGTTATTCAGTCGGATTTTCAGCGGTTTCAAAATACTAAAACCGCCGAAAATCCGACCGTTTTTGTGTGATGTGGAGACCTGACCTAACATTAGCATTCAGTGTTTTGATGCACCAAGTGATTTGCAGAAGTCGGACTTTATTTCCCTAGTAAGCTTTGTTGTTGTTTAGTGTCTTTGTTTGATCGATAAATCCTCTATCTGGCAATGATTGAGGACGTTAGGGATGTTTATGGTTTGTCAATGTTTGTTTAAAAGCAGTGAAATCTTTTCTATATACTCTGCATTATGAAAATGTGCCTCGTAAGCGCCGGTTCCAGTAGATTTCCTTCATTGTTGGTCTCAGCAGTCCTACTCTGCATCTGTTCTTCTCTGCCTCCACTTTTAAGACTTTTCCATCTCTTTATATTTATCAGTCAGGAGAAACCGCCCTTCATGTGGCAGCTCGATATGGGCATGTAGAAGTCATACAGTACCTGTGCAGCATTGGATCAAATCCAGATATTCAGGACAAGGTAAGTGTGCCTTGAAGGCATTTTAGCTGCACTGATTCACTTCTCTTATTGGCTCTGCTACACAATGACCAGCTTTTTGGCTATGCCCACTGGTCAGAAGACTGGGCACTGCTACTTACTCTGTTTCCCCGAAAATAAGACAGCGTCTTATATTAATTTTTGCTCCTAAAGATGCACTATGTCTTATTTTCAGGGGATGTCTTATTTCTCCATGAATAAATTCTATCATGCTATACAGTGTGTGTGTGTGTATATATCTTAAAGTTTAGCTTCACAAACCAGAGGATATATGTATGTAAAGGACATTTTAAGGCAGCTGCAGTGACTTATCTCAAAGGATGGCAAATGTGCCATGCTGGGACTTGTAGAACTAGAAGTTCCAGCATGCCCCATCAGCCATACTGTGAGAGGTGTGTCAATATCATTGCTCTGTTCTCCCCCCATCCCTCACTTGTACACTGTCTCCTGTCCTGGGATGTCCGGGACTTGTGGTGACATCACAGTCACATGACCTCCCTGCACATGTCCTTCAAAACTCTTCTACAACAATATGTCCCAGGGCCATTTCTTGGGGTGAGCGGGGCTTGGGAACACCCACTCCCCCCCCCCTTCATATTCTCTCTGCCTACTCTTAGGGACGGCCCTATGTATGGGGAGCTGCAGTAATGATTTCCGCTATGTCTTATTTTGGGGGGTGCCTTATATTAGGGAATTCAACAAAATCTCTGCTATGTCTTACTTTCGGGGGTGTCTTATTTTCGGAGAAAAGCGGTAATTACAGGACATTTCAATAGCTTTTTACGACTGCAGGTGACTTGTAAGGAGTTTGACCTTTGGTGTTAGGTCTGCCAATTTCAATTTTGGTGATATAGCTCTATTAAAATATTTCTAAAATACTCTAGGGATTTTTGCACATGATAGACCAAGGGTTCAGTTCTTGTACAGCAGTGCACGGAGGTTCAGTCTCCTTAGTTTGGAGCTGTCTGGCCTTCATCTGCTGCTGTATAGGCGCCATTGTGTTTCTTGCATATTGAAAAATCCTCACCTGGTAGCAGTACTTCAATACCCTTATACGCACAGGATTTGTTATAACATGACACAGTTTTCTTTTTGTTAAATTCATACAAAATCCAACAGAAAAAAGTGTATGCCTCTTTATGAAATTAGAAGTAATACAGAAGTACAGTATGAGCTTATACACTGCAAGTTGTCCAGTAGGGGTCTTAAACTCTGGTAACTGGGGAAAAAAAAATTAAATTTTGGGTCCATACCTCCTTTAAATTCAGTACATTACAAAATGATTGCCCAGGTTTTCACACAGATGCCAGATTCATGCCCTTTTCCAATTTTTTGCGGGATAAGTACTTGTAACGTGGAAAGACTGCTGTGTGTGTTATTTTTTATTTTTTTTAATATTTTTCTTTGCTTCTCCCAATATGGGACAGTACTGTACTGCAATGTAATATCTGTCAGTCAAGCTTACAGCAAAAAACAGACTACAAGCCGGCTGTTTTCAGAAATTATCACAGTGTAAAAGGATCCAAAAGAATTCTAATATTGATGTATCATGTATTTTGTAAGCAGGCAACAGCGGTATAGCTATAGGGGGTGCAGAGGTAGCAGTCGCCTGAGGATGCCCAAAAGACCTTCTGCCACATAATGAGACACCAGCATTGTAAGTGGCACATGGTAGCTGGGGGGCCGATTTCACTTTTTGCACCAAGGCCCCAGAGCTTCAAGTTAGGATATGTTCACATGGCGTGTTCACGCCGTGTTGTCATACGTTTATAGATGCGTGTCTGGATCCGTGTTTTGGACCCCAAACGTGAAAAAACTTTGAGATTCTTAGTTCACACGTTTTGATCAAAAAAATGCTTAAGCCACCCCCGTCTTACAACGGGATCTCAAGGCGGGTGGTCCTACTGTATTCTTGCCTCTCACTAGAGCCAAATTCAGACTTCTCATAGGGTCAACCGACCTCCATAAATAAAAAAATTAAAAAAAAAACACCAACCCTGCAAGCTTGCAGGGTTGGTGCTTTTTTTTTATTTTTCTCTCTGGATTATGGAGGTCAGTTGACCCTATGAGAAGTCTGTTGACTCTAGTGAGAGGTAAGAATATGGTAGGACCATCCGCCTTGAGATCCCGTTGTAAGCCGGGGGTGGCTTAAGCATTTTTTGATCAAAACGTGTGAACTACGAATCTCAAAGTTTTTTTATGTATTGGACCCTAAACGGACCCAAACACGCATCTCAGAATGTGCAGTGTTCACATTGCTTTCAATGTAAAGCAACCATCGGCATTCAGACGAGTGATCGCTGATGCGTGTTTACATGCCTCTTTCTGATGCGTCTTCGGATCCGTTCAAAGAATTGTCATGTCAATTCTTGATCCGAAAGACATAGCGGGAGCTGTATTTAAGACTATATGGTGCGTGCACCTGCGTGTTGGATGCGTTTTGGATCTAATTGAGGCAGCACTTTTGGATGCGGTTTTCGGATCCAAAACACTGTGTGAACATACCCTTACACCTCTGGCAGGCAAAAACAGCTACTAAATCTGATGCCAGTTGTATAACATAAGCTTAGTTCTATTGGGCTCTATTCATGTACATGGCGCCAGAAAAAGAGTTAAAGTAAATGTACATGAGCTGCATTCCCTCCTACTCCTCCATGTCTTTTCACAGTGATGCTGTCACTGATTAATTTTACGTCTACAAGATGAAATTGCCCCTTGGATGTTCAAGAGAGAATGTGCACTTTCCAGATCAGAACTGTGTGTGCGCCAGATATCACTTGTCAATTTCTGCTCGAGTACAGGACTTAGAACTGTTTGAGTGGGAGACACAGGCCATTTACATTACAAATTGCTCTACACAAAGAGACACTATGAATCAAACTTGATGCTTTTATATGCCATTGAATAGAGCACCAGAGATCTTTTTTACAAAACATGTTCCACGCAAATGTCTCTTGGCTTTCTTGCAGTGCTTTAAACAATCCAGTTGTGTCATAGAGAGCTTTTATGTGAGGCACATTATGTGCTGCGTGATTTCTGGAATGATTGTATACATGTCTTATAATACATGCCTACATGTAGCAGTATCACAGCAGCTCCTTTTATCTGTTCCCAAGAGGGCTGACACTAAGCACAAAAATAAAGCTAGGTCCCACCACCAGGCTATACCCTCTGCAGGGAGTGAACGAAGGTAATCTGTATTTAAAGGGGTTGTCCAGGTTAAACATTTTTTTCAAATTGGTGCTGCTATGAAACAAAAAAAAAAAGTGATAACTTGCTCCTCACTCACCTCCATTCCCACGCTGCCTCTACAATTGCTTTTTCCAGGTCTTCTGTTGTCTTCCTGGTAGTCAGACTGTCACTGCTGTAGCCCCTATTTGGCTCCATAAGTCGTGTCTTTTTCTGACATCACAGTTCAGAAACAGATTATCACTCTGAATGGTGATGTCAGGAAAAGAGACTTGACTTAAGAGTGCACCAGCTGACTTTGGGGACCATGAGGAAATCAGAAAATCGGGGGAGAGCAGTGGGAGAGTCAGCAGTGGAACACAAGTGAGTGGAGGGAAGTATAAACTTCTAGCACCCGCATCAATTTGAAGAAAACATCTGACTTGAACAACCCTTGAAACGTCTAGAAGAAGCAAGAAAGAACAGAACAGAGAGGAAAAAGGTGAAGATCCGCAGGTCAACAAACCAATCATGAGGACAAAAAAAACTGGTATAAAACAAAGCATTTTTGGCAGAAACTGTGTTCCCCAATTAACTTGTCCAAAACAAAAAAGATTTTATGATGAGTACTAAAAATAAATTCTGTTTTCTTACTTGTATCATTGGGGGAACACAGGAATTATAGGACAACCAAAAGGATTCCCCATAGAAAGGAACAGCAAGAAAAATAAAAATTGAAGTCCTATAGTTCACTGCATCCTGCAAGAACTGATAACCTCTAGAGACACTGATGAAGTGTGCATAGCTGAATGATATTCTGTGACTCCTGTGTTGTGCATTTTCTATCTTTCTGTATCCAAGCTTTAGCCTTAGGCTATGTTCACACGGCTTATTTTGGGACGTATTTCAGTCTGTAATTCGCGCCGCACTGTGCGAATTACGGACTGAAATACGTCCCAGTCATTACGGTAAACCACAGTTCTCATAGAGAACTATGGATTACGTCTCCTCTCCTTGCACAATACCGGCGAGCAGGGAGACAGTGACATGCTACTTATTCCAAAGTATACACGCCGTAGATAAGGCATGTCTACGGGGCCAGCGAGCTGCCGGCCCCCGCTGCACAGCAGCCAGAGTAATTGCGGGCGAAATACGTCCCCGCAAATACACCGGCAATAAGCCGTGTGAACATAGCCTAAGTGTATCTCTCCGTTTCCTCCCTTTTGTTTGTCATTCCCATCCTCCTTCATTATATACATCATGTCCCTACTTTTCCTTCTTCCATACGTTTCAAGCATCCCAATACACATTACTCAATAGTCAGCCAGATGGCCCAACTAGCTAATGTGCATGCACGCCTCCTCGATGATGTTGGGGGAAAGAAGGATCGTGCAAGTTGAATTTGGAGGGGAGGGCGTAGGTTTGTATGTGGAGATTATATATATATATATATATAAAATATATATATATATATATATATATAAACAAATTGGCATAAAAAAGGCAGCACCTACCCAAAAAAATGTAGTCGGGTGCAGGCAGAAATAAACCCTGTCACGGATCTGAGTAAATAAAAAAGGAAAATCTGCTTGCTCTCACAAATAGTGGGAATGAAAAAATTGCGTGCTTTATTTCATGTCCGAAGGCAACGTTTCTGCTCACTAAGAGCAAGAGTGCAAGTGGATTTTCATATATATGTGTGTGTTTTTAAATTATTATATATATATATTTTTTTAAAAATAAAATTATATTATATAAATCCATCACATACACACACACACAAACAAGAGGATTTTTCGGGGGGCAGCTGTAACATCGTACTGGGCCTAAACCTGAGGGGGCCAAAAACCCCTTTCTGCAACATAAAAGACTCCAGTATTGGAAATGGGCATGGTAAGGGGGGGCCCCTTTCACTTTTTGCATGGGGCCAAAGGGTTTGAAATTAGGGGTGTGTGTATTTTTAAAATTTATATATAATATTATTAATATATTATTTTTTTTATTTAATTTTTTTATATATTGTAGAGGGTCAGCTCCGTCAAGGGGGACTACCCCAAACAAATCGTTTTTTTAAACGGTTTTTTATTAACGAAAAAGCCCAGAAACTAAACAGCTTTCTTCCAGGGGTTAAAACCAGAATTTTAAACAGACTTTTGCTTAGGCAGTAATGAAAACACAAACAGGTTACTCACCATATAACAAGTAGCAGCATGTCCAGGAAACCCCCGTTTTCCTCAGACCCCTGTAACAGGGACCCTTCCCTCACACTCCTGGTTGGGTGGCGTACCACCCCCAGGACATTTGCCCTTTGGCTTTTGGGCCCAAGGGAAAAACCCTGGGTGGACATGGGGGGCAGTATCCCCCCATTTCTAAGACTTCAGTAAAACCAGACCCGGAATCACTGCTTAAAGGGGGATAGAAAAAAATATACAAGGTCGAAACCCTAAGGTTGCAGACCTATTTCGGGCTCATCCACCACAGCCAAAAGGTGCGGTGGACATATGGGCCCCTCTTGACAAGGCCTTTTGCTTTGTCCAATCCCCCCCCCCCCCTCCCAAAACCCAGGGTGGGCAGTTCACCAAAACGGGCCCCCGCGATAGGCATCTGCATTACCATGCAACTTCCAGCCTATGCCCCACCTTAAAAAAAAAAATCTCGTAATGGCAAGAACCAGCGTGTTATCCTGGCATTTTTCCCCTTTTTTTTTACCCCTATCCTTTTTAAAAGGGCGCATGGTCAGACACAGCTTGAACCGTCTCCCCAGCAGATAATCCTTTTGGGGCGCAAACCCCCACTTAATAGCCGGCACTCCACAATAGCAAAAATTTTTTCTGCCGGGAAAGTTTGCGGCTAAGGTAATCAGGGGTGTTCCCCCCCATTTAGTCCTGCACATTACTGGCCAGGCCTACTTTGGGGCCATCCGTCGTAAAATGAACCCCTTTGTGAAGTTGGGCTACTAACATGGGATTACAAAGGCTGTTTTAACTCCAACAGGTTTTATCGGCCCCCGGGGGAGCCCACTTCACCATCACGATGGGATCCTTTTTGAGCTCGGTTAAAGGGGCAGCTCCGTGGCAAAGTCCGGCACAAATGTCGGTGTAGCAAAAGCCCAAGAAGCCCTTCCTGTTTCTTGTAAGGGGGCTGGCCCAAAACCCGTTTGGCTTAAACCCTTGTTAACTAGGTTTGATTGGGCCCCCCCCACGATATACCCAAGTCCCGGCCCTTTCCATAAAAACCGCACACTTTGGGTTTAATGGTGAACCCTGTTTCCCCCTTTGGGGCATCTAGATGGCCTGAGTTTCCCTAGATGATTTTCCAGTCCTACTGAAGTGAAAATGTCACAGGTAGCTGCAGCTATTTCCTATGGGGGATCATATGCAAATCCATGGCCTTTGGGAAGGGGGCCGGGGCCCCCTCCGGGGCCAAAGGGCATCCGGGTTTTGGGTAGCCCCCTCAGGGTTGGAAAAGGCAGTCTTCCCCTTGGCTTCCCTTTTTGACAGGGGGTTTTCCCAGTCCCCCGGGGGGGAGGTTTTTCGGGGGAATATCGGGCCGGCCCACCCTTTTTCAATAATTTCATCTACCGGGGGCCGGGGGGGTTGCGCCCACCTTAGGACCTGTTGATTTTCCTATAATATTGAAAAAAGGCCACCCCCCACTGGTTTTGGGCACCAAAATATTGGGTTGACACCCATCTTAATGCTTCGGTACCCCTAATTTTAACACCCCGCCCCAACTCTGGGAAACCCCTGTCTAGGGCCCTCGGGAAATTCTATATGGTTTTACATTGCCCCACGTGGGGTTTCTGTGACATCTCGTGTCAATCACAGGGGTGAGACCGGGGTGTTCCGAAAAATTTCCCTTGTTCTCCTCAAACATCTCCCGCATTTCTGTTTTTGGGGGAGAGAGGGTGTCGGCAAGGGTGAATTTGGTACCCCACTGTGGACTGGGTAAGAACGGGGTAACGGTGCGCCCCTTTGTTTTTCCAGGCTTGATGAGGTTCACATGTTCACCTGGAGGGGTTTCCCTTTTTGCCTGGTTGGTGATTTTATATTTTTAACCTCATTAACTTTCTCCAGACTCGACGGTCCCGCCATTTACTAAAAAATTATTTTCCCCGGGTGGGTACCGGGACGATACCCCGATCCCAGGGTGGAAATGTCGAATCCTGGCCGTCCTATTAAAACCCCCTCTTTGGGCTTTTGACCCCTGGGATGCTCCTTCACTATGGGCGACATTGGCGTCCTCC
Organism: Phyllomedusa bahiana; assembly: GCA_025379985.1. Classification (NCBI taxonomy): domain Eukaryota; kingdom Metazoa; phylum Chordata; class Amphibia; order Anura; family Hylidae; genus Phyllomedusa; species Phyllomedusa bahiana. The sequence continues at coordinate 59,234 of JAODAL010019565.1, forward strand.
CTGCATTTGGGCCAGTGCCAATGACCTTTTTAGGGTGTGGCCCTCGCTCTCCCGGTTCCTTTCTATGTCAAGAACCACGAAGAGTCGTCCGTAGAGCAACTCAAAGGTGTAAAACCTGTTGAGGCCTGGGGGGACTTTCTAATAGAGAATGAGGTAGGGTATTAAGCACCCCCAATCCGGCATCCTTTTTCCACCCCCCCTGAGCTTGGCCCTTCGTGTTTTGTGAAGCGTCTATTTACCCTATTTTTGGGGAGGGTAAAACTGAAGCCCGTAGCTGCTTATACACGGCCTTACACAGCTCTTTCATAATCCGGGACTAAAGGGTTTCCCTGATGGGGTCGGATCCTTTGGGCGCCCTTCCCCTAGAAAATAGTGCCCCAATTTCCCGGGGCGAGGATCTGGATGGGGAATTTTTTGGGGGGTACGGCTTTCGGAAGGGGGTAGCATAATTATACCAAATGTATTGGTGACCCTAGTGATTTGCCAGTGGCCCACCAGATCCATTGCTATCCGCTCAAAGGGGGTTCTATAACGGGCAGAGGCAAAAGGGGGTCGGAAATGTGACACCGGGGCAGAAATTTTGGGGGGGTGGGAAGGAGGGCAGAAACCCAATATTTCCTATGACATCCTGGCCAAAAATAGAATCTTTGAAAAGTGTTCCTGGGTTTGTCCCCCCCAAGTGTCCCCCCCACCCCCAACCTGAGAGTGGGCTAGGTCCCCTTCCATGCTTGTAGAATTGGGACCAGCAATTTTTCCCCCACCCCTTCGACTTTATTTACCGGACAGTAGAAAAATTACCAGGGCAAAAAAGCGGAAACCTGTGATTTCCCCCGGTTCCGGGAAAACCCCCTTTATCACTGACGTTTTAGGGCGGTTTTATGTCGGTCCCGGGGTGGGGCGGCCCAAAATTTTCCCCGGGGCACCCCCAACAGGGATGTTGTCTTCCGGATGATTCCTCCTTTATCCCCGCTAAAAACCACCAAAAGGGAAATTTTTGGGGCACATCTTATCACTCACATTTTTTTATTTTCCCTTTTTAGGGTTAACCCGGGGCACCTTGTGGCCCGAGCTAAGGGCCCTTTCCCCCCCAAATCCCAAAATACCGGAAGTCTCTTCCTAGGTTAGGGGTACATCAGGGTTTTTACCCCCCCACAGTATGGGACAGGGTACTCTGCCCCAGAACGTACCTTGGCCCCCGGGTAGTTTTGTGTCCCCATGGATACATTGTACTCTCCCCTTTCCGGGAACCGTACATGAGGAGGTGGGCCCTTAACGGGTCACCAAACTTCGGGGGTCCCGAAGCCCACACACCGCTACCCCCTTTACCCTTACCTGGGAGACCTGGGGGCCCTCGCAGGGTGGGTCGGACTGTGGGGGGGTAGGCAACCGGAACGCGGCCTTGCATTGATCCCTGGGCTCGAGGACAGGGGGAGTGTGCAGCAATGTGCCCCGGACCTTACACCCCAATTACGGGCGAGGTTGGGGATCTGCTGGGAATTTGGGCTCGTTTTCTCGGGCGGGGGGGCCCTTCTTGGAGCGCCCCGGGAACCCCCTAGCGGCCATGGTCGGTCATAGGAGATTTCCTTGCTTGGTACCTCTCCACCCGGGTCACATGCCGCACACTGAGGATCACCCTAGCAACCCGGTTGATGCTTGGGCAGGGTTTTTGGGTTAAACGGTCCATCACGATTCTCCCTCTGCTTGGGGGACGGCTTCCGGCCAGCCACTTCTGCACCAGGTGAAAAGCGAACATTTGCGACCCGGGGGGTTGTCTGGGGCATCTCCCGTGTTTGAAATCCTGGGCCCGGACCGCGAGATTTTACCCCCAACCGGGGGAGGATTTCCCCCTTTAGCTTGCGGTAGATTTTGGGCTTGTGGCGGAAGATCAAAGTAGGCCTTCGGGGGTCCCCAGACAGGTATGGTGCCAGGACTTTCCCCCCATTACTCGGTGGGAAGCTTTCCCTTCCCACCTCTCAAAATGGTTAAGAAAACCCCTACATCGTCTTCAGGGTCACTTTTGAAAGGGCCCCTCCACCGATTTCCGGATTTGGCGTTGTCATTGCCAGTTCCCTTCTTTAGGGGGGGTTCTGTCAGCGCGGCCAGTTGAGGGCCAGGGCTCATTTGGGCTCCTTTTGGGGCCCCTGGCCTCCGTGTGTGCCCTCGCTGCTGGGTGCTGACCTGCTGTGCTGGAATTGGCTTGACCAGTTGCTTGATAAGCTCATCCATCTGGAAACACCTGTTTGCGCTGCTGCCACAGCTTTAACCCGGGCATCAAAAGTCCTTATTTACCCTCTGTGACTCTTCAGGAGGCGTGACTGCCCGCATCAATCCACCCCCTTGTGGGGGTAGCTCCGTCCGGGACCCGACAAAAATGCGTTTTTTAAATGGGTTTTTTTTTAAACGAAAAAGTCCCGAACATAAACAGCTTTCTTTAGCAAAAGGGGATAAAGAGCTTAAAAGGACCTTGCTTCAGGGAGTAATGAAAACAAACGGTTCAGCTCACCCTATAACAAAGTAGCAGGTGTACACAGGTAAATCCCGCTTTCCCCAGAGTGTACAAAAAGGGTTTCCTCTCACACTCCGGGGTTGGGTGGCTTACACACCCAGAATCGACCCTTGGCTTTATGGCCAAGGAAAAACCTGGATGGATATGTGGGAGCGTTCCCACCCGCTCAAACTGTAAGTAAAAGCCAGACCCGGGAAACCTGCTTAAAACAGAGATAAACAATCAAGTTGTCTGCAATCACCCCCCACTCCACCGCAGCCCTAAGGTGCGGTGGCACAATCGGCCCCTATGACAAGGCCTTGTGCTTTGTTTTTTATTATTATATATTTTATTATATATATATGTTTTCACATATTTTTATTTGTTTCTTACTTGATTTATGTTTTGAAAAAGTATTTTGTATTGTAGGGGTTGACTTAAAAAAAAACCAAATTTTTCCCATACGTTTTAAAGTGCATTAAAAAGTAGTAGAAATTTATTGTACTTGTTTTTACTCCATTATTTTTTGTTAACGTTACAAAAAAAAAACCTGACTTTTCCTATTTTTAAATTTCCTTTTTTTTTTTTTGATTCCCTTTTGAATAACCAACCATTTAGGCAAATTTTTATACATCAGTACATTTTGCTTGTTACAGAGTAAACAATTCAGGTTTTAGGCCTAGAAAATCCTCTCACACATTATGGTGCAGTCTGTGCCTTACCGGTAGTTTGCCATTAGTGGGGTGACCGTCCTTTGGGTGTGTGTTTTTGCATTTTTTCCCGGTTTGTAGCATTTGAAAACCTAAATCATTAACCCAACATAAAAATTTTTTCTGGCATAGGAAGAAGAGACCCCTCTACATTGTGCTGCCTGGCATGGTTACTATCCGGTGGCAAGATCTTTGTGCCAGGCTGGCTGCAATGTTAACATTCGCAACAGGGAAGGAAAATCCCCTCCTGACCGCCTCAGCAAGAGGATACCATGATATTGTGGAATGCTTGACTGAACATGGAGCTGACCTTGATGCAACAGACAAGGTGAATGATTCCCATTGTCACAAATTACACACAGACGCTCAAGGGCTGTTTATGTCCGTGAAATACATCTCCTCAGATACCTAATCGGCAGTTAGAAACCTGCAATTCTTAAACCCTGGCAGTAAAACATTAAAATATATGAGCGAAAACTCAGTGGGATGTAAATGCTGCCTTGCTGCCAATTTGCACCCATTCAGTACTGTGCAGAGTAGTATTTTATATTATGTTACTGGACCAATAATTCTATGAAATTACAATCTTTTTCAGTTTTCTACATGATTTGATATCACAAAAATATAACCCTTTTTATTTTTTTTCTACTTACAATTTTTAAAACCCCACCTTTACAAGTAACTTGCTAATATAATTTTTGCATTCAAAATTTGGGAATACTGATCTATGCAGCCCTACCCCCCACATGGGGTGTAATAAAATTTACAATTTCATGCTGTTACTGTGGACCTGCAGGTTTGCCAAAGAATCGACAATATACTAAAAATTGAGATACAGTGGGGCTCGCTAATTGAAGGTACTTGATTTTGTACATTTTCAAGGCCTAATGAAGGGCAAGTAGTTTTATGTTTATATTGGACCTATGACATTTGTTTTGCAGCAGTCAACCACTAAAGTTTTTTTTAAGGGTGCCCCCGGCACATGGCAGTTGTAAAATGCTGGTCGGATTCTGTTTAAGAATCTGGATGGTATTTTATCGTCTTTTGACTGGTTTTCGGGGAACGGTTCTGTCCACAGTTTGCAGATTCGATCGTCCACCTTAACCATTGATTAGCACATCTTGTGCCTGAAAACCAGGCATCCAATATGAAGATAAATCAGCTTCAATCTGGGCGTTTGAGTAAAATTCCAAGACTTTATTGATCCTTCATATTAAATATGTACATAGTTACAGGAACACCATCACACTGACGCGTTTCGGAACATATCCTTAGTCATAGCGATTGTGCATGTTCCGAGTTTTTCGGACACCAGCAGTGTGAAAATCCACCTAGTAGAAAACCCTGCAGTGTAGATTACTGGGTGGATTTTCTATTGACGTCTACATGGATGGTTCGCAGTCACTTTTCAGATGGTTTTCAAATCCAAAAACTGTCTGAAAAACAGACTGAGAACCCTTGCAGTGTGGACGTACCCTAAGGACATGTCCCCACGGCACGGGTTTGCGGCCGGGTTTTCAGACGGTTTGCGGTTTTGCACACCACCTGAAAAACAGCAAAAATGAGCATAACGGGCTCCTATAGAAAACCCGTGCAGCAGTCCCCACTACATGGGTTTTCCGCCCGCGGGCCGCCTGAAGGCCATTCTACATGCACATTCTTCCGTACGTTTTTTGGACGGAATATGTGCAAGTGAATGGGGAGGGCTTTTCTTCGCTCATCGCGGAGAAAAGCCGTTCCCCCCCGCGGCCGTGTGCACGGCACCCAAACTGGATAAACCGACCGGTATTTGACCATTGCCGTGTGAACGCACCCTAAACGTGTTAACTTTTAAGAACATTTTACTATAGTAAATGAATCATATTATGCTATAGGGGAGTTGTTTTTTTTACTATTTTAAATATCAGATGTCTGACCATTTTATCTGCTGGTCATACAAGTCATGGGTATGTCTGTTTCTCTGTAAAGAGTTGGAGAGGAGGCTAAAGGAAATCAGCGCTCAAAGTGAAAAAGATTGACCACAAAATAAATCTCATATATAACGAACTGCGATTCTTTCAGAAAATATTAAAGCGGTTGTCCAGGTGATTAAAAAAAATTAAGGTACAACTGTCAAGATGAACCCATACTCTCCTCCGTTCCAGCACTGACTCTGTGGGTTGTGTCTCTCTGGTCTTTTCTTCTCTTCTCAACAGTGATGTAAAACAGTGGCACATGCCCACTGCAGCCAATTAGTGTCTGCAGCTGTGACGTTTCAGCTGCCACTGGTGGGAGAAGACCAATATTAGGACATTAGGGATGTTAGAACATTCAGTGACACGGTGTATTTTTGTCATTGTTGAATGTGTGTTGCCTGTACTTTGTTTCTTGCTTATTATGCATTATCTTATTTCATTTAAGTTTATTCTCCAGTACTATTTTTGATAATCAAATCATGGGTTTAAAATTAAATAGTGATCATCCTAAAATCAATGTTCCACTATGTATTTTTTAGACTTTTACTTTTAGATTATATATATATATATATATATATATATATATATATATAAATATATATACATATATGTGTGTATATATATATATGTGTGTATATATATATATATGTGTGTATTATAATATTGGTATAATATATATGTGTGTATATATAAATATGTGTGTATATATATATATGTGTGTCTATATAATGTTTGTATATAGTATATATATGTGTAGTATATATATTATATTTATAATATATATATGTGTATATATATATATATAATGAGTTTTATATATTTGTTATATGTGTATAATATATGGTATATGGTGTATATAATATATGTGTGTGTATATATATTAATATTTAAAATATATATATGTTATATATGTATATATATATATATACCGTGTATATAGATAGATATATATTTATACAGATGTATGTATGTATGTGTGTGTATATATATATATATATATATATATATGTATGTATATTTTACTATAATTACTATATATAGTATAATATACTATAATTCTATTTTACTAATAATATTTTACTTTGCTATAATAAAATAATACTTTATATCATGCTGCTTTAAGAAGGCAACCAAGCCCTTCATGATTTATTTTATTATCTGCCAGGCCTCTCTGGGCACCTTTCACTAGAGCAGAACCATGAAACTTACAAAATTTAGTAACTGCAAATTATGAAAGAAAACCTAAAAAGTGGGGCAATGATTAGTGAATAACTGACTACATAATATCTGAATAATAGTTACTGACCTATTTTCATGTACCCCTCTTTTAGGACGGGCACATAGCCCTGCACCTTGCAGTAAGAAGATGTCAGATGGAAGTAGTTAAAACCTTGATCAATCAGGGTTGCTATGTAGACTACCAGGATCGGCATGGTAACACGCCTTTGCATGTTGCCTGCAAAGATGGCAATATTTCTATTGTAATGGCCCTTTGTGAAGCCAACTGTAATTTGGATATTACTAACAAGGTGAGCGGGACTACCACTAATGTTTGTTATAATCTAATGCACATTAACAATAGTATCAGATGTGTTAGCTTGTATTTAATACAGCAATAATGTCAAGTTTCCTTTTAACTAAACATAGATAATATTAGTTACACATATTTTTAGTTCAGCCTAAGGCTATGTTCATACGGTGTATTTACAGGGCGTAATTTCGCCCCGCAATTACGCCATGGAGGGCGGGGGGGGCCGACACTCTCGCCGGCCCATAGACAATCACTGCTAGCGGCGCGTTAACGCCGCTAGAAAGTGACAGGTCAATTATCTCCCCCCCCGGCGACTTCGCCGGCGGTAGAGGAGACGTAATCCATAGTTCTCTATGAGAACTGTGAATTACCGTAATGAATGGCCCGTTTTCGGCCCGTAATTGGCGCACTCCGGCGCGTAATTACGGACCGAAATACGGCCCATTTTAAGCCGTGTGAACATGGCCTTAGGGTACTTTTACATGATGGCTTTTGAAACTTATTTTGTCGGATATTTTCCGTCGACATACATGCCAGTATAAGCTTCAACCAGTGTTCTAAACACCTCTCATTGATTGCCATTTAAAATACACATCATCATTCACACAACACGTATTTTACAGGCATATTTGCGGTATGTAGAGATGATTTTACTTGCGTAAATGTAAATGCCTTGTCAATTCCTGAGGCATTTACGCAAAATCATCACAGGAAACAGTGGAGGATTGAAGTTTTCTAAATACATTTAAATATAAGCTTCAAAATACGTCTTTAATCAGGTATATTTTGAAACCGATTTGGAGGCAGATTTTGAAGAGTAAATTTACGTTGTGTGAACATTCCCTATGAGGTTTTTCCCCAGGTATTGGAAACGGCAGGGCCAAGGGGCAGCCGCACCGTAATCCTTTCACTGCAGCACCTGACACAGTGATGTCCATGTGATGGTGTCTATGGTATATAACCCTGCAGTGTTGCCTTCTTCACTTGAATACGCTGAGCTGTAGCTCATAGAAATTGCTGTGTCAGGTACTACAATAAAGGGGAAATGAATGTAAAATTTTTAAAAAAACAAACATATTTGAAGAGGTTGTCCGGTTCTTTCTTTCTTGCTTGCTTTCTTTCTTTCCTTTTTTCTTTTCTGCTTTTTTCTTTCGTTCTTTCTTTCTCACTTTTTTGCTTTTTGTCACTTTCTTTCTTTTGTTCTTTCTCGCTTTTTATTTCTTTTTTTCTTATGAATTATGATCACTAAGGTCTATATTGTGTTTATAGATTTTATTAATGTATAATGTTTTTGTAGTTGTATTTCTTACATTTATTTTTATCATTATGCGTATGTCCGTAAGTGATGACGTTCTATCCGGACTGTCGTCCGCTACTACAGCATACAATATGGAAGCACTGACTGCCTCCTGACGAGCATGCATGCGCTAGTCAGGAGGCTGTTGCTTCTATAGTGTTATCGCCCATTGCTCTCCCAAAATTCATTGTCACGCTACTTTGTATAGTTTGACATTTAGTTCGGGGAGAACTGTGGGCACCTACAGTAAAGAAGCACTGGCCTGCTGCCTATTTTGCATGCCCAGCGGACAATTATTTACTGGGATTGCACACTAGTCAGGAGGCCAACCGGCGGTTCTATACCTTTAAGGGGTGTTCCATGATTAAAAAAAGCTTGTTAGTCCAGCGGGGCATGATAAAAAATAGAAGAAAGAAAACTTACCTTGTAAACCCTCTCGTTCCAGCTCTGCAGCTGTGCCGGAAAACCCCGCAGATGAAGTCACCATTCAGTCTTCACACGACCCTCCAACCATTCACAGGCATCAGCAGTTACATGGATATTCAACACAGGACCCCTGTGGCCTGTGATTGGCTGGAAGGTCACATGAGGACTGAATGGTGACGTCCACCGCCGGGTATCCGCAGCGCTGGAATGAGACGGTTAACAAGGTAAGTTTTTTTTTTTTCTTCTATTTTTTATCATTCCCGACACTGAACTAATGAGCTTTTTTTTTTAAAGTTGCTGTATAAGAAATTATACAAATTGTCATTTGCTCTGTAAGTAATGAACCCTGTCCATATAGAGACACCATATTTTAGCTGTGGAGACTTGTATAGTATCGTTTCTTAGTTAAATATTAAGCACACTTACTGTAGCATAGTTAGCATTGTGCATTTGATGCTTCTTTGAAAATCCAAGGGTCAGCTACATATTTACACTAAAATCACCCAATGTTTTCTATGTCTATAGTGAATTATGTCTGTTTCTGTTATTGTCAACTTGGGACTTAAATTTCAATTTCCTTAATTCCAAATCTATAATTTCGCCATTTATGGCGGCCCACCTGTGTATGGATGTGTACTCTTAAGAAGGTGTAGGGAGGGAACCTAAAAATGTTTAATTCCATACTAAAAAAAAAACTACCTAGTGTGGAAGGAGCAGTTCAAGAAACTGATATGTACTAATGAATTGCTGATAATGTCATTCTATGGTCTGTAGTGTAGTGTGGCATCAGAGGTGAGGTTTCAAAGTGTAAAGGGAGTTGTCCGAGTTAAAAAAAAAAAAAAAAAAAAAAAAAAAATAAAATGTTAACGGGGCTTAAAAAACCCCTCTCCATTACACTTGTCACCTTACCAAAGCTAAAGCTGCCAGGGTGTCCCTCAGTCTCTGTTTACCTCTTCTTCAGCCAGCACATGACCACTTCAGTCAGTCCATGGCTTCAGCGGCCCTGCCATTTTTTTTACTCACTGGGAAATGAACGTCGCTTGATGGTGTGCCAAGGGTCCCACCGAGTCTGCTGATTAATTGCAGTGGTCGCATGCTGACTGAAGAGGAGGAAGTAAACTGAACATCGTCAGCAACTTCAGCAGTAGGACACAGGCGAGTACTACCTCAAAATGGCCCTTGAATAAAGTTTTATATGTATAAAAAAAGCTCAAAAGTGAATGTCATGTAATAGTAGATGTATTACAGCACAACAATACTCATTATCCTGGATGCTGCAGTAAATTTTTAAAGGGTTTTTTCATTTTTAAAAAATCAATTAACAGGTGGGGACAAAAAAACTAAGCTTGAGGCCCTTGGTCCATAAGCAAAGTCTATGGTTTAAAAGGGAAGGGGGGGTTTTTTTTAATTCTTGGAATGAGAGAGAGCTCCGGTCGGTTTTCGCCCAGGGCCCGCCCGGCGTATTTGGGGCGACTCAAAGGAGTACAGGGGAGAGGCGTGTATGGAGGGGACAGGGACGTGTTTCACGGAGATAAGTACACCCAGGGGCCCCTACGGTCTATTCGGGACGCGTAAAAGAGTAATTGGACGAGCGGCAATACAGTGTCAACGGGGGTGAAATTTTATTATTTTATGCGGATTTGCTGCATTCACTGCAGCGATCATCGACGTTGCAGTGCGGGGGTTTGCCCCCATTCACGGGCAGCAATCAGTGGTCCTCAAGAGAAAATCTTGTGCAGTCCCATTAACACAAACAATGGTATAGTTTTTGTTTGCAATCTGTAGGTCAAGGGAAAATAATCTGCGGGATATATCCTGTGTTGAGAAGAGAAAAAAAAATCCCCCCCATTTTTTCCCGAATTCAAAATGCCCTTCTATTTTACAAAGTATGTAAGCGACCCAGAAATTAGAATACACTAGGGAGTTACACTTAGTTTTTTCCCTTTCCAATAAATTTTCCCTTAGTCTCCGACAGCTGAAAATCTTTCCCCCCCCCAACCCCCCCCCTGCTCAAAAGAATTAATTCACAGGTGCACCTTTGGGGCGGTCTACAAAGAAAGAACCCCCCTGCGGGGAGGAGAAACACGCCCCCATTTCAAAGCTTTTTCCCTTAGCAACCAGTATAAACAGCTGCCAAATGATGAGACGATAAAACCCCTTTAAGCTTTAGGTAGAAACTAATTTGAGGTAATGCCAATGTTATTTATTAGTTGTCTGTGATGTTATGAAGCAATGGAAAGAATTATATTTTTTATTACTTGATTTTTTATTTATTTATTTTTTGCAGTATGGCCGTACCCCTTTACATCTTGCGGCAAACAATGGTATTCTGGAAGTTGTACGCTATCTCTGCCTCTCTGGTGCCAATGTGGAGGCGCTGACTATGGTAAGGAAGATTGTTTGCATTACTGTATCATTTGTTTGCTTGCTAAACTGTAAAATGAGCCCTGAAGCTGGAATATCCAGAGGCTGACCAGTCTAATAATTCACCAAAAATCAGATTGGTTCATTTTGGCATAGGATAAGGCGTGTTCTACACATCACTGGTTTTTGGTTGGATTTTCGCAGAAAAATTTTAGTAAAACAGAAATTTACCGAAAAAAAAAAAATTTCTGGTTGGTTTTGAAACCTGCTGCAGTTTTTTTTAAAAAAAATTATCTTTGCAGTCCCTGACGGGGCCGGGGGAACTCCGACTGCAAAACCGCACAAGACAAAGCGGTACAGCAACGTTAAATGTTGTCGGGTTTTGGACGCCATTTTAACATTCTGGGGCGGTTTTAGCCCTAACACTTGGAAAACGTTTTCAAAAGGGAATTTTAAAAAAAAAAGAAAAAAAGCATAAGGGCTTGACATGCAATTCTTTTCAAGACGCAGCGCAGCTGCGCTATTGAAATACGACGCTTTTTTTCTCGTGTTCAGCCAGCAGTATAATCTCATGCAATTTTTGATCCTCTTGGGGACCGACAGAGCGAACCCCAAAATGGATCCCTAAAGTGCCTGTAACACGGAGTGTAAACTGTGTGTGAACAAGCCCTCACAGATTTTGTTGTTGGATATTTTTTTATTAACTTCTTAGCTCTAGTTTTGTAAATTAAGGTGTAATAAAAGTTAGTGTGTCCGTGTCTGACCTGTAACCTTGCAGATCAATTGATAAATATTTTGCTGAGCTGCAGTAACAGCAGCAGTCTATAAACAAGGTTGGCACTGTTTTTGCAGGAAAAAAAAACAACCTTTTTTTGTTTTTTCTGAAATCTCATCCATTTCTTTTCATTTTATAAAATATGTTTACATACATTTGTTCTTTACACATTTGTGTTCTAGGGCAACTTTTTAGATGGAGGATGAAACTCGTGTATATCTATCTATATTTACTATAAAAACCCCCCTTAAAGGGGTTTTTCCCCTCAGAGTTTTTTGATGCTCCGTCACTTTCCGTTTAGACTGTCTGAATTACAATGAGTCCATGAATTCCTCCATTTATTCAAATCCCTGTATTTAAACTGCAAATAGATTAGATTACTTTCCAGAAGCTCTTTGAAACTGCTAGCAGGGAAATTATCTAAAGAAACAGTACTAATTTCAGGCTTTTGTCTAAAATAAGAACACTCGACTCTGGCTGCCCTGATGTCTAATTCACTTGTATTTCCTTAACAAAAAAAGATAACAAAGCAAATTTTTTGGAAAAGTCTTCATTTATGTTCCCACATTTTTTTTTTAACTTATTTTTTATTGATCTTTTGTTTAAATAAAATTTACAAAAAGGAAAAAAACGTGTTTTAAAAAAGACATACACCATAAGCCAAGTGAAAGTGAAGTTAAGCAAAACATGGCCAATATCGCCAGTATAACAAGGCCTAAGGGAAAACACTTCGAAAAAACCAAAAACGGGTAGAAAAAAGGCAGTAGACAGACAAAACAAACCAGGGGACACGAGGGGGAGGGAGAAAGGGGGGAGGGGAGTGGGGGGGTCATTAGTTTCCCTACATTTTGAAAGGATTCTTGTACAAACAACCCCTTTAACCTCCACCTTTTTCCCCAAACAAAATAT